>UXSR01005456.1:1517-64162 GCA_900604375.1 Mesocestoides corti
TGAGTCCTAACGCCTGAAACCGTTAAGAATTACTCACATATTTGTATTTGAATACCGATGATTTAGCAACATTTTGTGGGATATAAAGTGTTAGCGAAATAATTCGTGGTTGAGTCTGACAAAACACAAAACAGTTTGAATTGGGTTCTGAGAGGTAGTGTCAGTTGAATTTGAAATTTCAGTACATCAGGATATTTGTTGATCAGAAA
This sequence comes from Mesocestoides corti, assembly GCA_900604375.1. NCBI lineage: Eukaryota > Metazoa > Platyhelminthes > Cestoda > Cyclophyllidea > Mesocestoididae > Mesocestoides > Mesocestoides corti. Next base: position 1,727 of record UXSR01005456.1, read on the forward strand.
TATACTTTTGTATTTATTTATGCAGCGCAGGAATCTGATGTTTTGCAGCCACATTCAGTGGAAAATAACACTAAGCGAACACAATATACGATTTCAATACACGAAGAAAATTGTCATAAATGACGAATTTTTTAAGTTATGTACCCATTTGTATAAACTGTTTGGTGACAGCACTCTACAATAGTATAGGTTATGTAGTCTACTGTGTAATTATCTCCATTCCCGAACTGACTTTCATTTGCTTTTAAGAATGTTTCATAAGCACACCAGGTGACCTAGTGGGACCAGTTACTTGCATTTTGACAATCTAATGTAATTTGTTTCATAAATTAAGATAACTTACAAAAGATTGTTATTACAAAATGAATCTTAGATTAGTGATAGCATAACATATTGTTGGTTGTTTCAGCGACATGCCAGTTTGCATGTTTGTTAAGAGTTTTAGCGAAACTTTCCACGAATATACCGGTCATAACGAGTCACTATTTGAAGACTTGGATTTTACATGAAGAATTTACGTCTGCGCCTCTATGAATCGCAGTGCAAAACGCATTTAACGATATTTCCACTTCGGCGAAAACCTCGACATAAATCTAAAATTCAGGTTTCAAAATTAGCCGCAGAATTTCCGTTACTTCTAACCAATGGTTCATAGAAAACCAAGATTTGCCAGAAGTAGCAAGAATTCGTTGGTAAATCCTCCGGGGTCTGGATGAAGACTTTCGAGTATGACACTGCGTAGAGCAGTGGCGAATGTCAAATTCATTTCTATTAAGCGTCTAGCTTAGAGGACATTGCTGTTACCAAACAAAGTCAGTTTGTTATGTCGCATGTGGAAATTAATAAAACGAAATCTAAATTTTGAAACTTGTATTTTCATGTCAACGTTAACTTTAGTAAAATAATACTTTTTAATCTATTCTAAATAACTTCGAGTGCATAGATTTGATGAAAAAAGTGTTTACTTTTAAGAACAGCCAGACTACACGCAATATTTTACCCCTCCAGTAAACTGCCGCGTTTTTTGAGCCACTAAATCATGCTCTGATCGACCTCAAATTACATTCAACGGTTGCAGTGAGGAGTTGGGGTTCTGTAGTGGATGTGTTTCAGCAGTATCCAAGTATCTGTGTCAAATCGCAGGGCTCTAGAGACAAGGTGGCTTGCGTAGCGTTCACTGTTGAGGTAGAACAACCTGTTAAGGGTGAATGGAATCGCTCTTGAAAACAAGTTTACTTATGCAACTTGAGTAACACACCAAGTTTTGAATTAAAATAGCAAGAGAAAGATTCCAGTTTCCGTGATGATGAGTTACGATATTTGCAAACGCAATCAGCGCTTTATGGGACGAAGCGGTGGAGGCCTAATCTAACCGGAAATTGCTAAACCATTTGACTGCTTGATTTGTATTGTAGTGGGCAAACTTTACCACAAGGAAGAACGTCTTATGGCATGTAGATTTAGAAAGGCGCGTGTAGAGAAAGATCAGGATTGGTTGGATTTCGCCAAGATTCTTATCTTTTTTTCATTAAAAAAATGCTATTTCTTTTATAATATTAAATTAAACGAGAAGAAAGATGAAAGACTTGGTCTTGTGATGTTAAATGAGCCAAACATAACATGCATCAATAACCTTCAGGTTAAGCTACATCTTGATAGGAATGACTTCTAATAAGCTCGTTTTTCCGAATAAAGGAGTTGACGCCTACCATTTGAGTACATTAATATATGACTGTAAAGTTTTTGCATTTAAATCAGACAGTTTTCATTAAATATTTCCTGTCTTTCGACTTCTAGAAGGAGATAGATTTCTGTCAGAAAACCAGATAAAATCGTTGTTTTCTATTACGAAATTAACTGTCATCTGTGGCAGTCACTGTGAAAAAAATTCTGTGTTAATTTCAGCTGAACCTTTAGTTATTTCTTACAGGTACAGTGATTCATTCAGACGGGGCTGACTAGCAAACCTTCAAAGGTCGAGGCACTGATTCCATCTTTCCCCTAATCTGACTTACCATGTCCCGCAGAACACTCGAAATTCAGTCATATCGCGGCAGAAACTAATTAGAATTTGGAGGTGGCCCAAAATATGCAAGTTTCTATTTTCACGCGACTAATAGACAACTGTTTTTGCTTAAGCTCACACCCACCCTCATTGGCATATGTTTGGCACACACACTTTTACATGGCATCATAAAAAAAGGGACGTCGGAGGTAACTTTCATACGGTTCAAAGCTTTTGCACTTGACAGTAGACATGAACGCAGCCACAACGATTTTAGTTTACAGACAACCTATCAGTTCTGATTTTATGACCAGAAAGAGGAGTGTGTGGCCTTGTTTAAAGTTACATTAAAAATTGGTTCACCGGACGAGTACTCAAACACCAAGTGACGTTGCAAGTGTAAACCATACTAACGATAGACACAAGGAAATGCGATTGCCTGTACATTTTGCATATCATTGAAGCCAACGATAAGTATGGTGGAGCGAGTTGTACTCGTAAGTTTTTCAGCAGCATAGATGATTCAGCCGTGAATTTGCCTTACAAAATCTGTAGGTTTGGACCAAAAAATCGCTTAATGTGTTTAAATTTCGTATTATTATTGAACGGAATTTCGAACCGATTGTTAGATAGTATTATACAGATATTGAAATTTGAATGGACCGAAGTCCGGCTATGTAGCAGGACCTCCCAGTTTTAAAACTTTAATAAAGCAAAATTTAATTCATTAATTATTTGTGAACCGAAATGACAGGTTCCACATCCAAACACTTCTTTCATAGTACCAAGACGGGGCTGGCAATATTTGGGACTGCCTAAAACAATACTTCTGTTGCTGATTTTTTCCAAAATTAAAGCCCCCTGTCGACTTTACAGTGGATCCCAAGTGACCAACTAGCACTACGAACTGCCTACCCTTCGAAAGTGCTTTAATAATATTTTTTGCTAAAATATTCACCTTAATTATTTACATTATCTGTTCCCATGACAGTTGTGGTCATCGTAGCTTTGCACGACACTTGGAGATCAACCACAGTGACCTAAAATTTATGATCAGTCAGGTCAGTATATTTCATCAATTAACGGGGTGGTACCCAGGGTTTTAAAGCAACGCTGCAAAAAACAATGCCAATCGTGACATTTGTGCGTATGTTTGAACGGCCAATTATCGACTGACCGTGGTTTGCGCGGTCTCAGAAGCAATCAGGCGCCATAGCCCGGGGTACGGTGGTTGTCACAGCTCTCACACGTCCTGCAGGTTGTCATGGCAACTGAGGCAGGGAGGGCCACGTAACCAGATTGATGCGCGTGACCCCTCATCACAAGCACTTCCCATCACAAGTGGGACAATGTCATTCCATTGTGTTGTAGGGATGAGATTTCGGAATTATATCAAGATAATTCACATCGTAACGTTTTGAAAACCGTCTTCAAAATCAGAGCAAGATTAGTAAAAATACAACTTTAGCACTTGGAGAAAATGCAGGCATTGGTCTATGATAAAAGGCATCACACCACCATACATTTTTGGCGACGGCGAGGTAGTCTACTCAGTTCGCTCAGTAGACTTTTGGTGACAAAACCACAAGGTTCAGTGCTACTTGTATATTTAAGTGAACCAGCCTCAAGCTCTTCGATCCAAATAGCCTTGGTGTACCGTAGTTTTTCCACCTTTTAAATTCTAGTTAGTCATGTGACACAAGGGTGAAGGGAAGTGCCCCAAAAGGATAGGATTTTGGCATTTTTACGTAAAGTGCCCTAATGCACACAGACGGTGAAATGTTGAAACCTGAGTTTTTTTGGTTTGCAAGAGGATTTTTCGAAAAATCATTGGGTAGAATAAATGCCATTGCATATTTTTGTTCTGTTCGTTTGCCTTCGGTCATGCACAAGCACGATTCTCATGTAAAAACGAACTTGTTGCATACCCCTGTAATTAACTAGAGTGTCTTCTACAAGTATTGCTTCATTTCTCATGTAGAAGCGGCATCGAATATGGGGTAACTGATTCTTTGGTCAAATCCCGTTTACAATAGTAAAATACTGCCATCGGTTGGCGAATACTTGAGATTTGGTTAAAAGGCTAAAGATTGTGTAAATTTTCACCAGCTAATAAAACCAAATCAGCAATCTGATTTGCCTTGGAGGTGCATAGCTACTTGTAGCGGATTAACAGCGATCGCGCCTGAGTGAACCCTGGTTACCGACCTGACGGTGATAATGACTCATCCCCTTTTCATTGGTCACTTTATCAGATGCCTGTCGTCCGTTCACTCATTCAGACTAAGAAACACTTGGCTGGTGTGACGGTAATAACCGGTCGTGTCCTCTGTCGCCTCTCTTTTTCAACTCTTCTCGGGTTGTTTCGGGCTTTTAACTAGAGGGTTGTAAGGTAGTGCTTAGACCCCTAGCCACTACAGAACAGAATACGGTATCAGCACGAAGGCACATTTTGTTCAAATGACCAGTCGTGTCTCTTCTAATATGATAGAGAACGTACCTGAGTCTAGCAAGAATAATAGCGAAGTTTCATCGAAGCTAGGGGTATGAAATCACTGAATTTTTGAGTTATCTGTTCCCTTCTACTTCGTCGTAAGAAGTGCATTTAATTTGTAAAACCAAAATTAACAATTTAATATACACCACGAAGTGCAGTCGCATCTCAAGTCCGAATCACATGATTCCAACAGAATAGCAACGATATCTGATATGTGATGGATACACAGCGCTAGATACAACAAAATTTGATCGTAGTAGTGCAATGGGCCCCGTAATAATCCAGTAATATAACCACTGCAGCTACTAAATGGTCTTTCAAGAAAGTTGTTATTAAAATATTTCACAGAGAAGATACTTAATGAGTTGTGTTTATCAGTGAAACTTGCTGACATCATAAACCCATTAAGACAAACAGCCAGCTGATGGCTCGAGTGTAATTAGCTGGAATGAGTGGCACGGATAAGCGTTAGGGCGAGAAAACGTGCGCACGGCAGCCCCCATGCTGTGATCGATTGAAAGGAGGGGGGGAGGTTAGCGGGTCAAATCCTTAGACCAATTAATGAGCATGATGATTTGGTTCAAGTCATACCAAGAGTACAGGTGACACAAAATTACATTACTCGTTTTGAAATGCGCTCTGGGTTAATTTATTAAAGGAGCCTGACTTGGAGTTCTAACATTTTATTAGCCGAAGTTTTCCAAGAAGCAAATTGTGTACTTAATTTCAAGCACGTTCTTCAAAACCGGTGGTTCTACTTTTCTAATCCAAAGGGCCTGGGATAGTAATTAGCAAAATACAACGAAGTTAGCAATTTTCCTTAAATTTAAAGCTGTTCGGCTCAATAATCAACAAATTCAAGCTCAAATTGACTGTTCAGCAAAAGCAAACAATTTTTTTCCATTTTTATATTATATTGTTCCAAGGTTCCTCACAAAAACTTAATTAAAAATCAGTAGGCTTGTCTCCTTACCTCGTGTCTTGACCCAATAATCTGGGTCTCAATGATGTAGTTTTGAATTGCACAAGTGTGAGAGACTACATTTCGATTTACATTAGGATAATTAATCGTGTTGCCCTATTCTTCCCTCAAGAATGCATTTGATTTTCACCGAAATAAAATTACCGTAATCGCTTACGCGGATTTATGGGGTGCGCTATTGATCTGTACACTTCACCTCATCAAAATTCACCCAATTTGCGTCATGCAGTGCATTTATGAAATGTCATGTTGGATTGGAAGATTGGTATTTTTTGAATATTTTAACTTAATCGGTCTGATTCAGTCTTTTTTTAGTGGGAAATCGACTACTTTGTGACGATTTAGAACTTCGACAGTGAATTGGAGTTGAAAAACTAAATTTCTAAATGATATGTTATCTTATATTACCTTAATTCCTTTTGATTTGAACACAATTAGCTAAAAACCCTTATTATTTAAACGCCGTGGTCAGAAACTGGACTTCCATCTCCACAGTGATGGCTGCCAAATGCAGACCATGGAGCCTCATGACGCTGACCAGGTAAGGGTTTGGCAGCATTCAGCAATAAATTAAGTGGGACGAAAAATTGACAAAATCTATGTGTTATTAGTCCCCTTACGGGACAAAGTATCCCTGGAAAGAGTGACCAAATGTCAGTTTTGATAATCAGAGCGTTCTTAAATGTGATTTCGATAAGACGTCATTATTTGTCGGTGAAACCACAAGTGGCCCAATGGAATCTTTGAACATTGACGAATAATATAACTCTCTTAACGGCGAATACAACATTCCCATGACAGACATAAAATTAATTGAGGTTTTGATTATATTAAAAGTTAACTTGCAATACCCAACAGAGGTTGCGTAAGCAGCTGCTTCGAGTTGATTAAATTTTCCTTGCAGTGAATCGTGGTGCTTCACGTGGATGAACCTGGCCATCGCATTCTCCTCAGTTAGCCATGCGGCAGACTTTTATCACACTCCTGTGCATATACCACTCCTGCTTCCGTTCTTACTCATATTGTCATTCAGTCATTTGTACTTTTACTTCGACTTGTACATTCCCAAACTACATTGGTCATGCACGACGTTGAATGCAAGCGTTCAGCACACAACTAGGTTGAGCCACCTAATAAACGCGTATCTCTTTCCTCATATTAAGGCTCATTAGTTTTTTTCTGGAATCTGCGTAGCGGAATCGAGGTCCCGGTGTGCTTTAAACAGGGGAAAGCAAATTCGATTTAAAAGTTTAGACACAACCTTCTTGTACCCGAGTTTGTTTCATTATATATTTAACTAAGTTCAATAACACTGACGACTGCATCAAAGTCCTTTAAAATTTTAAGGTAATTAAGTGGTGTTTGATACTTGTAAATATGTAGTGAACGTGCATCAAACGAGCGTGAGTGAAGCGTTTCCACGAGTTGATCAGATGTCATCGGTTGTCGATTGCAGTTGATGTTCGATATTCGCTCAAGCGCTCTGACATAAAAGACTTGGGTGGTCAAATACAAACAAATCGGCATATTCACTGTCATCGGTCTTGCCTTTCTTCTCAGGCTCGTACAGATTGTCAAGTAGCAGGGCTTTAAGGAAGTACTGCAAATATGTAGGGCTATGTAGTAAATGAAAAGTATTCCCTTTATGCTAAAATAATTTCGGCCGGTGTAAGGATTTACGATGCTTCACTGGTAGGAAATGCACTGGTGAATTTCATAATCATCAGGCATGGATCTCTTGAACTGTCTACCTTTGACTGCTTGCACTGTTTTACTACGTCCTGGATTAGGATATTTTTAAAAGACAAAAGGGTTTCCACCTATTTTTCTGCAATAACTTGTAGTTTTAGACTGTTGACTGGCAAAGCAGTATTTTTCAAAAATGGTTCTAAATTGGAAGCAAAGAAACACGGACCCGCAAATATCAATTTTCAGTGCGGATGTTGCAAAAGAGGATAGGTGTCAATTGTGGCCCCTCGATAGTGTTGTCAGGAGATTTCGAAAGAAGTTGGCTCCACTTCAGTGAGTCATTAGCTATCCGTAAAACCAAGGTAACTAAAGTTGTTTTTTTGGAAGAATTTGAAAGCATTTCTGCCCAATAGAAATGTGATGCCTCTAATAGGTTCCACAATTTAATCGCCTTCATCGTTGCCGACAGAACTATAAATCATTAATACTAAAAAAAATGTTTAGCCTCAGAACTGGTATCTTGCTCTGGGCCATCATTAGTGAATCCTGCTGGTGGCTTCTTTGTAATATCAACAATGATGTTCAACACTGATCCAAGTTTATTAACACGGTATCAATGGGCGCGGTATTTTTGGACTGTTCTGTTGATGAATCCTATGATTTTCAGTATATTGCGGTCTTGAAACTACGAATCGGACCCCAGAGGATAGCGAAGTGTACCACTAGAGGCAGTGTGTCGTTGTGGCGTGACAGTGACCAGTAACCAGTGAGGATTAGATGTAAGTTTGATTCGTAGGCATTGGTTCTGTTCGAGCATGTGTCCAAATGATAAGTCTCTGCTGCCAAGGCACCCATACATACCAGTTTAATCTTTAATCGCATGTATGAGCTTTTCAAATATGAGCACTCGCAGTCGGCGCAATTCTTTTGGCAGCTCACTGCTTCGAGCATGTTTAGCACAAACGTATTCAGTTAGTCTGTTAGGCGAATGCGTTGATAGCATCGAGCTCTCTTACCACAATCATGAATAAAATTCGAGTCCACATAGACAAAATAAGTTGCTATGTCGTGACGATGTGCATTATCAAGATGTTTCATCGCTTATGAAATGGGCAATCGACACAAGGTCAAAAAGACAGTCAGGGGCGTTCCTGGGTGCTTCAGGGTGTTCGGGATTGCCTTCATTAAAGGCTTAGGGCAATGGGGATTTCACTTGATGCCGTCCTTCGTACTGGCCTCCGCTGACCTTCATGCGATTTATTGGCTATTGGCTTTAGCCGTGCGTCTACCCCTAAATTCCATTTGATGAGTCATTGACTTGAAGATGTACAAGCAAATCCGAATACTGGATGAAACAAAAACAGCAGCTAAACATCTATGTTGCAGAAAGGTGGGCGTTGGTGTGAGTTAGTTAGCAGTGGTGTCTGATCGGCAAACAAAGAAAGCATGTTGAAACATCTCTAGTACAAATTGTCGAGGAATTTGGTAATTTGAGCTTCCAAGGTGCTTTTTTTCACTTGCTGTGCATTTATGTGAGAAGGTGCTGCTTAACTTTTTCAACGTTTCTGAACTGTCATTGTAACTGTTTGCGCCACGAAACGCAAAATACGTGATACTTATTGCCTTCAGCCCAACGTGTTTGGATTCTGATTACTTGGGTATCCTGCTTGATATTGAGTTGTGAAGAGTAGGGTAATTTATCAAAGGATACGTTAAGTGGAAGCACTCATTAGAAGAAGGCTAATAATCTCACAATATAAACTGATTTAGAGTCAATAGTAATAAAAGTGTGTCTTCAATTTGTGCTAGGAATTAACAACGCAATGCTAAGTATGCTGGAAACATTTTCTTTTTATTTCATTAACATTAAAATGACTCATTTTATTGGAAATGTACATCATTTATAGGCTAAAAAATTGGACGCACCATCTTCAAATAAACGCGAATCAACTTAAATCAATCTGCATTTTTCATTTTCATGGCTTTATCTAAAATACTTTACTATGATGTGCTGAAATGCGGAGGTTGAGGCTGGCCAAATTTTAGATTTGAGTGTCCACTATAGTTAGAATATGAGACACCAAGAGGAGTGCTTGGTTTTTTTAAATTGCAGATGGGTTCGAATCCAGATTCAAACAACAGAATATTTATCCTTTCTAGTGTTTTGTCGGACTGCAGAAATAGGAGTTTGCCGTTGTGGTTGAATGTGGCTATTGCGTTGGTGATACAGTACAAAGAAAGGAATTTTCGAATGTCCCATAATCGATACATGGGGGAGAAAAAGTTCAGCCAACTTATCCTCACAACATTCATACTTCGGTGCCAAATAATCTCACACTGTTGGATACAATTCTAAATTTAATTTGGTGCGGCACGAAGGGTCAAGTTCTATATTGTAGCGTCTGTTTATCACTTTGGTGGCTCTGTGCCAAGCCCTTGACCTCGCATGCAGTTTGTCACTCCAACGGAAAATAAAATCCGAGCATGCTAAACTTGTGACACTCTTAAATGAAACTCTTTGGGCAATTTGAGAAATATTCTAATGCCTCTGTTCTAATCTAATGTAGGTTACAGCAAATCAAAGTCAGTCATTTTTAATTTAGCTCCTAACTAACACGAAAACTCAAAAATAGACTATTCTGCATTCCTACTAAATATTTGCAGCGAATCCTCCACTTGTTAGAATGTTCATGCAAGTGAACGATTAATGGCGCTGACAATTTGGATTCCTAACAAATGTTATGCTAATAAATAGAGTTCTAAATGCACCGGTGGAAATACTTCAACATTTGTTAAAACGTTTGCATCAAACAAATTAAACTAAGTATTTTTGGAACACCCTTATTTAAATTTATGCCAGCGCAGTTGCACTAAACACCACATAAAGAATGTTGGCTTGTATAAATCCAGTAATGCTTCGAAACACAAAATCAGACAAATAGCACAATGACGATGTGAACGCCAGAGTAAATTTACTGAAGGGTGTGAAGAGCCAAATACGTGTTGTAAATGGAATGTACAACTGATAGAACGATGGACAATATTTGGTAGAAGAAAAGTACTGAATCACCACGCTGGTTTTCTCTACCACCGTAGAGCCAAGGAAGAAGGCGGTGAAAGGACCTGTTGGCATATTTCATTTGTTTTGGCCCCGTGGCCGAGTTTCTGTACATGCCGTGCCTTCTAGCAGTACCAGAATAAATGTTTAAAACCAATAGTTGAATCGTGGATCAAATGAGAGGCAACAACTCGTGTCCAATTATGGGGCTCTCAATACTTATGGTATTTGAAAGTTTAAAAGCTAAATAGTGATTACTCTCCTCTTTTACCACGAAATCAGTGAACAGACTGTCAAATTTTCACCTTGCTTTAAACATTTGAATTCGAGAAATAGTAGTTCATGCTGGTGGTTTCAATTTTAAACAACACTATTGCTCGACTTTGAGTGCTGTGTTAACTTTATTTGACAAGGCTGACGTATTTGATTAATGTACGAAAAATCTACACTACTACCTTAAATTTTCCTTGGCCAATTATCTAATAAATTCATAATATTAACAAGATAATGCGCTATTTTTGTAAATGCATAAGAGCATTTAGGAATTTTAAAAATCAGGCTTTTGTGAGAAAAGTTGTTCGATTTAATGCGAAGAAAGGCAAGAAAAGGACTTTTATATACGTGGCTGTTTGCTGATGACAAGGCAAACGCCCTGTGTGATTGGTCGGTTTGCTTAGCATGGCCCTGAAGGTCCAACCGCGTGGCTCTGTCCGCTAAGATGGGCCTGCATGTCATCACTTACCATGCAAACACTAACTGAAAAGAACCCAAAGGCCCAACCAATTGTCACCTTACCTGTGAAAATCCTCAGTGCAATTTGTGTTTCATTCTATATTTATGAAAGTTTCGTGACAGTTCCTTTGAAACCGTTTTACTCCAATCAAGATTAAGCGAACTAGGTGATTACTTAAATTGAATTATTTTCTGTAAGCAAAGACCTGAGCTTGTAAAAAGCATTTATTTCATTTGAACCTTTGAAAAAATCGCCGCAGAATTGCATAAATCTTCGAATTAGAATTTTTATGAGGTAATTCTACCTTATGATGCGCCCGCTGTATCCCTCAAAACGATTTCGTACAGCACTAAAATCGGGTCGCAAATGACAATTGTGTTATTTTTTCAGAATTTCCATTCGAATGCCAGCACTTTTTGTAATTTAGGTTTATATAAATGTCAGGAAATGTCTGGAATGTATTAGGTGAACTTTTGGGTTTCTAAACGTTTTTTGTCAATGATTGTAAATGAAATGCTGCATAACTTTGTTTTTTTTTTTGAAAAATAATGTGTTCAGTTTTTATAGGAGCGTCTATAGTCATAACCGCAAAAAAGTTTTTAGGAGATCAATCATGCTTCGTTAAAAAAACATAGATGGGAAGGAACTACGCATCGTATATCATCGACAGTTTCGCTCTATCCAAACTATGGTTTAAATGGCTTTTAAGATTAACAAACAGGACTGCCTTACGCACGATAGGAATGTGAACACCTTAACTAATGAGGAAGACAACCAGACAAAATTTGAGGATTGTGGCAAATAGCGCTCCCAGCGACAGGTGCCTGTTAAGCGAAAAACGGTTTTAAAAGTATTGTGTTATCTGAAAACGTAATTACCTCTCAAAAAGTCGTTGAAAACTTAAAACCAAAAGCGTTAATGGAGTTTTTTGAGCGATGTGCTTGATGTCAAAATTAGGCTTAGCCGAGTTATCTTATGAACGACTGGATTACTAGAGGTGACCTTTTTGAAAACTTATTCAGTTTTGCACCAACATACCTAGTCGTGCTACTTGGGTTTAGCTTGCACAATGCAAACATATTAAGGTGGAGTTCAGTGGTAAAATAATGCGAATTTGATCGTCTGGTTAACTTAGTGGAGTCTCGATCAGGACAAGTGATGGACTTGTACCATTCACCAAAGGCCTCCTGAGACTCGTTCCCATCACCTTGAGTGGATGCAGGAAATGATAAAGCTGTATGGTGATACAATTTTTGATTTGGGGGTGTTGTGTGGACTGAGTTGAAGCCAAGCCGGTTGTTGATGCTCGGCATCTTACAAATCACACCATCCTCACGTTTTTTCGTCCATAGCAAGCGTAACCCCAGTGGTCGACTAAAAAAAGCGTTTGTTAGCAATAGAAATACATTTAGCAACAAGGAAAAAAGTAAAATTTTCAAAAACTCGCGGCACGTACCGAGACGCATTTTTGTGTCACACAAACCAATTCTACTTGAATGTACTTCTGGAGTGGTAGGAATGTAGCGGTTATCAACAAGGCACCGTGTTGTGTGTGGGAGTTGTGCACTTGGCTGAACAGAAGGAATGCAAATTTTAAAGCACGAAAGTTTGATCTCTACAACTTATGGGCGGTTTCTTACTGCTGAAGGAAAACAGGGATTTCAGTCGCTGTTACTAAATATATCTGATGCCCAATTTATCCTCTGTGGTTCAGGGAGCCACTACTTGGTTGTGTACATAAGACATTGTTTAATTACGAAAAAGGGATGGAAATTCGCTCACATCCCTAAGCAGCTTACCAACGCTTCGGAAGAATTTTACAAATATGTAATTTTGGAAACATGAAGTAGATCTTCATTATTTGTACTTGGGTGTTGAAGGACAAAATTCTATAGTTGGATTGGCAATTAAGCTGTGAGTTACCGCATCTTCTAAACCAAGATGACCTCTGAAACTGATGAAAAACACCCAGACTGCAAATGCCCATCCAAGGGATTTACCTAACCACAAATTCCATCCCTCAACTATGTAGAACAGAAAAGTTTGAGTGAAAAGCGCAAATGGATATTATTGTGTTGACAGTATTAATGACTTTAAATGGTTCGAGAAGCCCAAAAAACCTAGTAAGTCCATACCAAAAAACCAAATACGGTCTACAGATTAGAAATATTCAAATTTCAAGTTGATTTTATAAAATTTTTTCCAACTATACAAGGATCATGGAATTACCACGAAAATGGGCATAACTCCTCCTATTTAAAAACGGGAGTCTTCGTCATACACACGTAGGAGGGCAAAAACCTTGCATCAGCGTAACCATTAGCCTTGGGTGCCTTGTGTATTTTAACCCATTCCAAGACGCAGGCGCGTTTATCTTGCTAGTTCACTCTCGTACCGTACAAAATTATGTTTGCAACAGATGTATTCACACAAGTTGTGAGTTATTTAGCGTCTTGCAAGGCTTTTCGTTGGACAAATTTTTGTTGGAATCTACCATAAAATACTATCATTGACAACTTTATATTTATATAATTAAACGCTTGCTTTTTGATAAATTAAGGAATTTCGCAACATCAATAAAAGAATTCTTGTTGCGATGTTGTTGAAAGGGACCGGCAGGTAAAATAACGTGTGACTATGCAGATAGTAGTCCTTCCAATTTCGACAGTAACGTGCATTAATTTCGGCCTTAATTGACAAATGTTGCGTACTTCAGTCATTTAAATTGTCTTCTGAAATAACAATTTGGTCAGTTTAAACAACTTTTCGAGGTAGATTAATGAAATTAGTGTCACTAGAAACTTTGGCTGCTAATTTAAATTGTTTTTAACTTACTTCGCATGATTTAAGGCGTGCCTTTTCAGAGGGTCTACACTGAGATTTTCTCTTAAAGCTTCAAAACGATATTTTTCTAATAGCAATAATCGATTTTCAGAGTGTCTAAATTGAAAATAAAACTGCTTGGTCGTTTATTCTAAAGCGTTGTAAAGTAAAATTGGTTTAAATAACGGTATTAAGACAAATAGATAATCAAACGTAAAGGTTTTGTAGTAAACGTATTACTAAATGCTCAAAGGATGTCTGGGATAAGGCATTTTTAAACCAAAATAATATCACATACCCAATTTCCTAACTTTTTTCCATGAAATAAAAGCAAAGACGACTGTTTTATTTACAACACGGGCTTCAATATTTTGGCAAACTCAGTAATTAAAGATGGATAATATGGCTAGTCCACTCAGTACTTTAGCGAAATTTAAAAAAAATAACACTTAAAGTGTCGGAACGTAGCTGTCAGATATTGATAAATTAAAAATATCAGGTTTTAAGCCTGAAACTTTCAAGTAAATTTTTTTCGAAATTGTCAAATTCACACGTACTACCTAAGATTACCGTCGTCACCTGTTAGGTTTATATTTTAGAAAATGTATTTGTAAAAACGTGAATGTAGGCTGTCTGATGGAAAAGTAAAGACTTTATTTTCTCTATCCTTCAATATATCCTTCATAGCAGAACAGAAAGATATGTAGCCACGTGTCTGGGTGTCTTCAGAAGGATCTAACGGACTCTTTAACAAATACATTCACTTGATGATCCTGTTTGCAGTAAAACTGAGTTCATTGGCAACGCCCACTTTTTACCAAATTAAGGATTAAATTTGATTTACTTTTGTCGATATTGGATCGCATATGATATTCCTTAATAGCTGTCATAGCGACGATAAAATGCGGTACCAATTTATAAGGCATTAAATTTTGGGTTTTCTATGAAAATGTACACAATTTTGTTGTGTTTAACGTTTAATTTAATTATCGAAAATTAGTTTTTATTCGTGGCCAGATAAATTCAGGATTGACAATTGCAATTAATGGAAATGCTTACTTATGCTGGGTTTATTTTTAAACCCACTTCAGCACCTCGTTGGCATTATCTGCAGAACGGCATATCACTTTTCACTAAAACTTCAGTAGTTTAATCTAAAATTTGAACCTTTGCCTTGTTAGCATTATCACTTACATCTTTCCCAGATTATATCATTTAACTAGATCATACGTTTTATCACTGTCACAATTGTAATGTCAATGTCTAATAAGCAGCATTTTTATCATGAAAATTCGCCATTGCTGGGCATGAAACAAGTTTATTTATTTTAAGACCTCTGATTTAAAAGGCTCTATAGCCCTTTCTTGCTAACTCATCATTTTGGTTACTGCAGCAAAACATTTTATAGCCAAACGAAGTTTTTGAGCAGTTGCAACTAGAGCGAGGAACACTCGGAGTGTAAAAGTGCATTTCGCCCAAAATTGTCAATCTAGGTAAACTTCTTGTCCGTTCGTGTGGGACACCACGTGCTTTAAAGCACTATTGTAGTGAAAAGCCACGAAGTCCTCCTATTTAAAAAAAATTACGCAGGCTCCAAGCAGAAGTGTGTTTATGACCAGAGAGCCTTATGGGTCACGTCTGACTCAGGATGACCGAATACAACAAAAGCCAAAAGTTACTGACTGCCTGTGTCTACGAGAAGTGTTGGGAATGCTGCACGCCACTGGTTATAACAAATTTGCAAATATTTACGGCCGTGCAGAATGCCAAAATTGCTGAGGGGCAAAAGCATGCGCGTACTTTTAGTTCACTCTACGCAAAGACTACATTTGTATGCTAAATGTGCATGAAAGCAGGCATGTGATGCTTAACTAAGTGGCTCTGGCGCAAGTAACACAAAACTTCACTCTAATCAGTTTGAAGAATAAATCAGAATTTTCGTCCTGAATCAGTAAATTTTAGCTTTATTTTATGCAAACTTCCAAGCACCTTATCTGTAAAATCACACAAGGCACATGAAATTAGGTTTATTCACTTAAGATTCCCATCTTTTCAAGTGCATTCCTGAGCAAAACACATCAACCCTTGCATCAAATATTTGCGTACTCGTTGGTGTTGAACATATTTGATTTTTTAGTTTACAGTAGCATTAGTAGCACCATCTTTGCTCTATTGATTGGACAGCAGCACCAGTGAATGAACCGAACACTGTCATTAATTGGACATGTAATTTTGGGTAAACACATAATAACTTCACCATCTCTGCTATTTTCTTCTGTATTTAGACCTGTTTTTCACCAACCGATTGTCCGTACATTTAAATAGTTCCAGGCTTCCCAAAGTGCGTCTTTTCATGTTTGGAATTAAACGATACATGACCTCAAGATATCCAGGTATGGGGGGATGCAATGAGTTTACAATTGAAAGTCGGAAAACAAAACGCAATCAAGAAATGTGTTATTAACTTTGACAAAAACATGAATAACAGGTCGTCAAAAAAAGGCAGTTTTGCCAGTTTATCTTATGTGTGCATGTCATTTTCTCACGCTGGTTTGAACCACTAACGAACGGAGGACAAGTACACTAAAAAATTGATTTGTTCAGACACCTCATGTTAAATCAGGGAAGTACCCTAATTAGCAGCATGGCATTAAGTTTTGCTTTTTCCAAATGACTTTTTTTGGCATTCGCTATTGCGACTGCAGACAACTGAACTGTTATTAACCAGCGAGAATTGCTGTTTCGAGTTTCAAACCATCAGAATAAGTTGAACATGCATAATCCAAGTCGTGTAGTAATAAAAGTTGGTGGATTAACAGCTGCAGTCATTAGCTGCACCAATTGAGGGAGCGTTTTCAGATATGACAATTAGTAAACAGTTAAAATCACTTGATTTATTATGAATGATAGGGCTACCTGTCAGCTGGGCGTTTCCAAAAAAGAGCTAACAAGGCTGATTTGTGGAACAATATGTTTAAAGAGAATGTGCGATCCTAATTTTGTTTTAAATTAAACCCAGTTGCTGAACATTTGCTTTTGAAATTGTAATAAACAAACTGCGGTGGTTTTGTCTTTTTGGTGGCGTTTTAAAGTGACTTTGGGAATATTTTACTTTCTCCTTAAGGCCTTTATCCCAGGAGGAGCAAAATATTTCGCTGTGGTTTTAGATTCAAGCCCATAGGTATCAACAAATCTTCTCTTTGACCATGTACAGAGACAGGTTATCTGAGTGAAATGCAATGGAGCAGTTGTGATAGAAAAGTTGGTAAGATAATAAAACCGAATCGGTCTACCTAAATTTAATTAAATGTTCTAGTAAAAAATATTTGGATATTTTTTATGATTTTGACGCCCATGCTGTCAAAGTCGAAAAAAAGCAAACTTTAGAGTCGAGGCTTTTAACATTTGAAGACGCAGGTAACTCTCAAGTTGATTCGACCAACGGAACAGACATGCAAATGCAAAACTCAGGTAAAAACGAATTACTTTAAAGAATAACTCTGCAAAAGACTGTTTGCCAGTTTTGGCAATCAGAATGATTTGCATGTGAAAGGACATGCGTGACTTTGGCAGTAGAGGATGTAACAGTTGTACGGAAGCAGGGCCTGTGTCTGAAATGAGTGGGTGGTGATAAAAGACTGGTTAGAGCAAACAAACAAAGCATATTTTTTCTTGCATGTTTGCCAGCACATAGGAGTCAGTATTTCGAAGTCCTGTCCTTTATTTTAATTGGCAACAAGTTTACTAATCGTGCTGCTACGACTGTGCTTACTTGAAACGGAAGGTCATCGCATTTAGTCTCCCCAAATTTACGTCCAACTTTTTATTGCAAAATGCCTTCAAGACCTCTAGTGAAGCTTGTTTATAATTATTAAACACGATTAACTGCTGAAAAATTCTCATTATAAAATTCAGGCTTACATGTCGCACTGGAATTATTACTGAAAAAACCCATAGATATACATTCCTACCCGTCCAAAATGCGAGAGTTAAGCTACGAAACATCAAATTCGTTGTTTCAGCCAAGTTAAAATCAACCATTGACATAGGTATTAGCCAATATATATTTAAGGGCACTCCTGTGGTTTATGAAGAAAACCAATAGTAAATTCGGCCGTACTTCATGACTACTTCTAGGTGTACACTACGTAGTTCATCTTGCCTAATTTGCAGGCAGAGGGAACCAAATCAACGGATTTAAGGGAAACCGTCCGTGGTTGTACGATACGGCTGAAGATACTATGGAGCGGCAGTTGTCACCAGCTGTGTTACAAAAAATCAGTCGAGGCCATGAAGTAGCGAGAGTTACAAAGAACTGATTTTTGGGACCCTATGTGAGCAATTCAATTAAGATAATAATAACAGATTTTAAACTAGAGGTGTTTTAGGCGATTTGCAACTTGCATGGGGCCAGGCAGGTGCTAGGGCCTTTTTCTCTAGAATTTTAGGTGCCTATATTGATATAAATTGCTGCCAAGCCTTATAATGCAGCTCCTCAAAGCCACTTTGGGCCTCCGTGGATCGATTTGGAATTGATTTATTTTAAAGTAGTGATTAAAAATGTTGCCCTTGAAATAATGTTTTTTTAGTGCCTTGGCAATCGCTTTTCAAATAAATCCGAGACTAGAGAAATGTCATAAAATGTGTTTGTTGAAGAAATCGGCTGTCTGCAATCGCAGCATTTAAAAAACTAAGAACTAGGGAATCTCTCTGGCTGTAACAGTCATGGAGATAGCGTGAAATTTTGCCCTTAATTTGATTGGCCAATTTTTCGACTGCAAAGGGTTCTTGAGATTTTACTGAGCAATGTGTGTTTTAAATTTGAATTCTCTACCCTAGTAGCTCAACTACCACAAATTTATCTATTTGCTTTAATATTTTGATCTCATCTAATTGACAAATTTAAATATTATACTATTTTATTCTGTGGTTCAGGCAAGTATTATTTCCATTGTGTTGTAATGTTTATCTGTATCGTAAAATTTTTTTGCAAAGGGAATCAGATTTTGTCTGTTGTTCTATGGTGATTACCTAACCGTAAATGTCGAACGTTTTGTCAAGTAAATTTTTTACTTTGATCTTCTTCTGCATGCCTTGGTCAAGTCAGACTCTACCAAAAGGTCAAATTATTTTGCATTCCACAATGAATTGTTTTTACCGAAACTGTTTTTGCGGCCTAAAACAAGACCTTGATTACTTTTTGACCCGAGTGATCTTTTCATCTATATTATGGAAATTTGCAGGTTGGCTTTACAAAGGAATTAAAGGATCACAACTATTAAATATATGGTCAATCGATTATGTCCCTTCTTGATATTCCAATATATATATAGGTTAGAGAATAAGCTTACTTCACTAAAATTATCCTAATCATCAGTAGAGTTGGAGAAAATGCATGATTAATTTAATTTAAGATAAGACTGACCCAACTAATTCCTGTAACGACTACTGTAAGAGGGATATTTGTGATTTTGCAGAAATATTGGCTTCTAAAACAATAATATTTTTAGAAAAACTGAATTTTAAATTGGAAAAGATCTTTGCTAACTGGCTAAGTGGATATTATTGTGATGAGGACGATGTTCCAATACAAATGATGTCTTTGAAGAATCCATCAAATCCACTTGGCATTTCTGCTTTCGTTCAGCTCCGCTAGCAAACTTTTCTTCGTATTTCACTAGTGTCTATACTTGATTACTAAAGCAACTTCCGCAGTCCAATCATCTTTTCAAAAAAAAGTGTGAAGCAGAGCAAAATGGTGCCTTTTTTAAGTACAGCATCCAGATTGACAATTTAGCCTTTCCCGCAGCCAACTTCTACAGCAAAATTAAGATATTTACCAAAGTTAATTTGCACGAGAGATATATTCTGGTGAGTAAACCTGCGCATTTCGCTCCCACAGTTAAGCAGGTTATCGATAATATCAATTTGTAAAATCAAATGAATTGCCTGTCCATTCTGCATGTCTCCCATTAGATGTACAAGCTCGCAAAAAGTCCACTTATGATTGACACTGTATGCTGGGTGTCTAGAAATTTGCTTCTCTGAATATGGAATATTGAGGTTTTTATAAACCCTGATACCATCTTTACTTTGAAATATAGATAGTTTAGCGACACTACAGATCACACAAAGTTGACAATTCTGCAGTATTGTCTTAATATACAGACACGGAGACATACCGTTTGTAGAAATCTAGCTGGTCTACACGCTAATGAGTGTGCTAAACTTTTACACAATTGCTTTTCCTTAATTCTAGGAAGAAAATATTAATACAGTTTTGTAACAATGACTTCAACTACGCAACCATTAAAGTTAACTAGAAGCTACAAATACAAAAGAATGAAATCACCAGTTAAAAGGCAATAGTTTGGTACAATTGTGGTGTAAGTATTCCACAAGCCCTCCTTGTATGCTAATCGAAAGATAATAACACTGGATTTACGATCTTGCCCATTGTGGTTGCATGCTGACTTTTTATGACAAGATTTGGAATGGAATAAAAGCCGTACCACATAACTACGATTTGATCCGTTTAAACGAAATTGTGGTAGTCCACTAATATTATCAGGTGTAAGTTGCACAAAATGAAGTTACTGATTGTCCTATTTTTGCTTAAAACGCTTCTGTGTTAATTTAGTTGTGTTTTAGGTTTCCGTAATTTTATTAGTTAAGGTCTGTTGCTGTTAATGTATTTGTCCAAGATGTGGCTCTCTTGAATTTTTTTTATTGTAATATTAGCTTTTTTGGCATGAAAGGTTCAAAGTAAATATTTCATGGTAGTCATCCTAGCGAATGACAGGACGTTTAAAACTATTGACGACCTGCAAAAAGCACGAATACGTGATAACATGGAGATACATAAAGTATGCATATTCTTTATCATTTAATATACAATTTTCAAAAAATGGTCTCTAAATACTAAAAAACAGCAATAATTATCTGAATAAGTTGACACCAAGGGAACTTGTGGCACCAGGAGATGTTGTAAGATGTAAGCATGACAATTCGCGGAGAAATCTGCAGGGAAGAAAAAAAACTGCATTAAGTAGGAGAATTACTTGAGCCATTTTGCTTCTGGTATATTCGGCTACCGTTTTATTTGCGCATCATGCATTCCGTTAAATGTTTGAAATTTCTACCTTTGGTTACTTTAAATTTACTCAATCTGCGAAGTAGAATGCGTGTTAGTTAAAACCACTATAATGTACTCCTTCGTAGATAGTCAACTTCCCAATCATGATTTTGCAGAAAGAGATGTATTTGAAGCATGGTTGCTGAGAAATTGATGAACATAAAATAAAAAACAAATGCAGTGTCATAAGGTGTCAAGTCTACCTCTGAATTCCAAAATGTTGAACGCCACTGCTGTTATCCTAGATTACTATGAGGCTGGAAAATTAACCCAGATATGTTTTCTAGAGTCTGCAACGATTATATCAATTGCTGCTGTATTGTCCACCCTTGTTGAGCATTCGCATTTCAACAAGTAACTACCTTAATCTGAATTTCATAATCTCCAATTAGATTGTAAGTTGACGGTTCAACGCAGCATGGAATATGTATTGCAAAAGAATTTTGAATATTTCACTTTTTGTGATAGGGGAAAAATGCGTCACAAGCACGTAAAACTAATTGTCGACATTTACGGCACGCTTAGGACGCTATCCATACCTCCTACTGCAGTCAGCCAACGTTGTCGGTGATTCAATCATTTACTAAAAACGCTGTTACGGTTTCTAACAAAATTACTGCGAACGGCGCAAATTATACGAGCAATTTAGAAGTATTGCACAATGCAATTTGTCACCATAAACAGCTGCAAGAAGCTCACCAATTTAAATTCATAAGTACTGGAATTTCTTTGCAGGTATGCTAAGCAAACTTTGGTCAGGAACGATGTGTTTTAATGTCATCAAAGGGGCATGACAGAGCTTACAAAGGCACACTAGAATTGAAGCCTTATCGAAGAAAATTCATGCTGTCAAGCCTGCCATATTCTGACCTCATTATAAGCATCAACATGCATCAACATTGACTTAAGATTTTACCAACTGAACAAGTCAAACTGGTCCATAAACGGAAATAGACGAGCAAAACAGGTTTTTAAACTGATTGCTCAACCATGAAACAACAGGATTAACATAAATTTGTGCGACTAATTAGAAACTACACAAGAAGCAAGAAAGGCAATGCAACGCCATCCATGCTGTTGAAGGCAGCAACTTCTAACTGCATTGTCATTCCCAGAAATGCAGGTGTAATATTTGTTCCTGAACAAGTATTCACAAAAGAAAAAAAACCGAAACACCAGAAAGAAAACATTACTTTGTTTTATAGTATGCTTTCGTCAGCAAATGCTCCTAGGTAAATGAATAAGGATGCAAACAAGCGTTGCTTTTGGTCAAGAACGCAGAATGCCTGCATTACGGATATGTTAAGGCAAATGAATCTTTTGTGGCGCATGAAACTTTGTTTGGGTCAACATCGCCGTAAATGAAAAAGTATGTTTTCCCAAAAAGATGTCCACCTCGGAAGTTTTTTCCAAGTTCAAAATTCTACATGAGTTAGGCTGTGCATGTTATTGCATAGACTTTCGGGTTGTCTTCATTTGCGAAATAGATTAATCAAAAATTTTGTGGTTTTGTTCAGGTTTTAAGTTGATTATCATGGAATAAAATATTTTCAAGTTTTTAAAGTAAATTATTTGCGTTATTTTGCACCTCGTGTTTTAATTGAAGTGCTTTTAATCCACACGATCTCGATGGTGTCCAGGTAATTACAAATACCGTGCTGGTTAAAGCTAGTTTAATCAATGCTTTCCGTTTTCCAAACTCACTATTCTTCAAGAGAGGAGGATATAGCGCTTCCTTCTGATGGCTGAGTTCCACCTGGCTGGGGTGACTCCTTGATTTTGTCGTGGTCCGACACATCCCCATTTGTAACCCATGGATGCTGAAGACCCTCAAGTGCGGTTAGTCGTTTCATGGGATCCCAACGTATGCATCGAGCAATAAAGTCTGTGAGCATGGGGTCACAGCCATCATCACCGAGGGAACTCTTTAAAAGTACTTCCAGGCTTAGAGCTCCGGGATCAGCCCGACACATTCGTCTAGGACGGTTGTTGCCGTTAATCTTGAAAGAATTTAAGAAAATTCATGTAAAAATCTGAACGGCTCTAATTAATTAACTGGACCATCGGAGTAGTTAATTGGCACGTTCCTCGATCGTTCTTCACGTGCTAGTCAGTTAATCGGATTGGGCAAAGGGACTCCCAAGGCATTACCTTTGGCTTTCCCTCTTTTATCCACTTTTGTTCATCTGGCTAAGCATTTCCTTTGTGGTACCAATTGAACACCAAAACAAAAAAAAATTACTCCCGACTTCAAATAAGAAAATAAGACTTCCGACTAAAACAGGTGACCCAACGCTTAAAATTGACTGGTTTAATTTCTTTCCTTGTTGCATGAAGTTATACATAAACAACACTTGGTGCCAATAACTTGCGTGAAATCGTAAAAACGTAATCATCAGAAGTATCTTTCCACTTCGTGCTTATGAAACAGGTCGTACAGAGGTACGTCTAGAAAGCAAAAATCCTAAAATTCTTGGAATGGGTACTTGAATTAAAACCACCACCCTGAAGGTAAAATATCTTCCATCAGTTATTCATCACTTGGCGTTCGCCGAATACACTAAAGCCTGCAAATTTTGTGTTTAAACGCTGGCATCCATAAGATAATAAATATTGCAAACGATTCCACAGTGTGCCAGTTAAATGAGAATCGCTACCAGAGAATTTTTGGTATGCAAGGAATCTTGCCCAAAAATGATCTTTGTGCAGAAGGAAAGTAAACTGCATTTGGCACTAAGAATAGCCATGCGGTTTACAGGAACATTAAAAAACCCAGAACCTATTGTCAGCTTGCATTATCTCAGCTATTTAGGCACGTTTTCAGGAATGCATTCGCCTAGAGTCAATAAATTTCAGCGATAAACACAGAAAAGTTTGCAGTAATTGTAAATGCTGTCCAAAAATAAGTGTAGACACGATATTTGAAACTATTTAAAAATATTTTAGATGCAAAAACTGCCAATTATTTATTATTTATTGCATTGCAGAACATAAATAGCCATATGGAAGAACATTTTTGGGCTCTAAAGCGCAAACATACTCTAGCTCCACTAAAGTGGTTATCGGATTACGACTGGGAACAACTAGTAAATTTTTTTGATAAAAGTGGGTCCATAACAAATATCATGAGTTATTTTGGAAGTATTAGAACTAGTATTGGGAGGACTGCACAAGTGAGAACTAATTTACAACACGTTCGCTCAGAGAACCATCAATCAATTCAATCAAACCGAATCATTTGTACTACTTTAGCTAACATACTTTCAGCACTGGCATTTCTGAGCAAACTAGGCAGTGCATCCCTCGCTAATCACTTGCTTCAACATGGAGCAACTCCCATATTGTTAGTTGGTGAATATTAGGCAAAATCCGAATAAAATCATTGGAAAATTTCTCTTTAGCAGGGACATCCAAAGACGTACTACTTAACAGATTTTCACATGCATGTAGTCATTCGTTTGAAGGATTTGAATGACGACTACATTTGGCAAGCAGCTTCGATAATGATACGTCAATGGACAAGATGCAACCAGAAATCCGCAGGACTACAAAGCCATGATGTCCTTCAATAATACTCAATCTAAAGGTAATGCGTACACTTTTAAGCTGAGATGCCTAACTAAATGCACCCACAACCTAGAAATTGCACGCGAAATGAATCCGCATTCTCATGAGGCAATTCAGAAAGGTGATGAAACCGTTTATTGAATTTTCATCTTTTTGAAGTTAGTATTGCAATAGCCTACCTGCAACATGTCACTGTTGGTAAAGAACGCGTTAATCGTAAAAAAAAATAAGTCGACTATTTGCAACCATCTGGCGTTATACGTGAGGTTGGGCTCGAGCTGTTTTGTTTTGCTGATCATTTTATTCTTAAAAACGCTACTGAGCATACATTTTGTGTTTCGACAAAAAGCATTGCAGATTAGTTTGTTGATCTAGATCGATTTGCTGTGGTAAATCTTTTAGGATACAAGCATTTCTATCTAAATCCATCATTGCGCATTACACAGGATGAAGTAACCACGAATTAACGTGTTCGGCCACCTTGTAAGCAACATCTTCCCGTCAAACCAATTTAGTAAGGCGGAAAAAACTAGCTTCGCAAAATTTGAAAACCGAATGTTGTTAATCAACTATCCTGGTACTGAGCTATTGAGATACTAATCAGGTTGGTAAGACAGACGAAATTCCGATCTCTAATTTTTTTTATAGTACTAGGGTAAATTCCGTTCCCGTGGTCACTTTGAACTGAAAAATATCTGTTTTAGAAGGCCACATTTTTTTGTAATCTTTGGAAATAAATGTTTTTTATGATAGTGTTTAATTTCTTATGACGACGGGATATTCACAAAACCACTTTAATGCTTGATAGCCGGCTAGCCAATGACATCCAACTAAACGTTTGACTACATAAATCCAAAATAAATACACAGATATTATGCTAACCAGGGCCAAAAACTTACTTTGAGATTGCTAATTCTGTTTCACACCACATAACGATGAATGTAGAGGCTTTGTAATGCATAAAATTCAGGCCAGATATCAAAAATATCATTTCGTAATGCACACTGCAGGTGTTGAACACTCGACTAGTTAAATAAAACGCCATCAATAAAGAGGAATTGTTTTTTTTCCAGGATTTTATCTGTGAATCACGCAAATAAAACAGTGGTACTGAAGTCTGTCGAAGTGCATGTCAGGCCGGGGATGAAACTAGGGCTTTTTCACCAAGACGGTGACTAGGACACGTTGCATATTTCTTCGCAGGGCTTCTGCAGCGAACCGTTGACAAAAACGTGCTTACTGACAAAACACTGCTTCATGTCATGCTGAAATCCCGACAAAACATTAACTTTGTGGGAGTTGTGGCATCAAATCGCAAAAACCACTCAACTCCTTGTAGTCACATGATACACGAAGTGCCTGAATTTTGCACAAAATCTGACTACGAAAACACCAATCAGTGATGTGCCCACTGTTTCTATACTGCTGAATTTATTATATAGTAACAGTCGTATAAGCATCTAATTGTGAAGGGCTAGCGTACCTCAAGGTGCGGCACTTGCCAACCCGTTGTTCGTGCGTAACTGCGATCCTAAAGCTCATCAGCAATTCAAACCAATTGGTGCATATCAGGGCCGCCTGAACAAAATTCTATTTTTTGCCATAACAGTATCGTATGCGGCAAGAGTAAGGAAATAACGAATGAGATCTATGCATGTGCGTTCAGCTGGATCCTGTATGGCACAAAGCACGACTACAACCTTTCACGTTGCTGGATTGTTCCTTTTTTCATGCAATATTCCCAAACGCTGGCTACTGACAATAAAATGTATTTGTATCGAGCAATGTCCATTACTTTTTCAATAATTAAAATGAAGAGGACGGTGAATATGTAAATCGCATTCCTGCTCGTAATCCCCATTGGGATTGACTAAAGTTGATTAATTTGGCATCCGAGATCAAAACAAACAAACGCAATTCTATTAAGTCCTATCTAAAACATTTTTAATAAAAATGAATATCGCACTTGCCCCAACCCGATATTTGGAGTCAGTAGGGTCTCTGACTATTTCAAGGGAGTGTCTTCTGTGCCACACATATCTAATGAAAATTATTATTATGTGAATAACATTCTTCAGGCAGTACATTTTAATAGTACATTCTGTAGATGGATTATGCACAAATTTAATTCATGTTTTGTGGTAATCCAAATTTTTAACAGATCAGCAACTTTAAACTCACATTTACAGAAGGAATTTTATTCAAAAATGAAGTCACACTCAATAAATCAAATGCATGTATAACTAGCAGTAATTGTCTCCAGAAGGTAAAGGCATTTCAGAATGTTAGTGCTAAAAAAAGTGACTTTCCAGGACAAAAATCCCGTGACTACAAACTAGACGAAGAAGACAAAAGCCATTAATAATCTATGTTCACGTACCGTACTAGGCAGCTAAGTCCCTTAACATGTTTCCCTCTCTAAGGGCGAAATTGAAGTGGGCTAATGATCCCTTAATGACATATTAAAAGGGCTAAATGTGTCTTTCTTAAACCAAAGACTTTTGTGACTTCGGATTTACTTTAAGATGTCGTCAATCATGCACAAATCACCCAACAGAGCACATTTATAAAGTGTGGCTTCAGTGTCTGCGGTTGTGATTTCTGTTGGTCGCGATAAAACTTTGCAGCTATGCTTAATCTTACCAGAGAACATTTTGCCTCCTGCAAAGTATTTTAACGCGGATAAACACGGTCTAGTAAATAAAAGCATACTCGCAGGGTTACTAAGCATGAAGGCCATTTGAAAGCCAAAACTTAGCAAAACCATCATTGTACAGTTAAAAACTTGAAAAAAACTTAAGCTAGAAGGATTTTGGTGCAAAAATTGGTTATCTAGCGGCATACCACTTTAATAGCAGATGTTTAGTACTCCAAACTGTCATACTTGCAGTTGTTTCAGTGTATTATTACTAACACCAATGTATAGTCATCTTCTAGTAATATTTGGCACATGACATATAATACATGGAAAGTTAAACTAAACCTGCCAGACATTATCGCCTGTTTTTTTAATTCATTTTTTATTGCTATTTAGGATTGATTTCCTGTACTGGTAAAAATATGTGATCAATGTAGTTACCTGAACAAAGTTAAAGCATATTCAAAGCATATTCAAAGTTAACCAAAAAAGAAAACCCTAATAGTCAATGCGTTTCCTCTGGCATGGCATGTCAAAAGTTACCAATGTTTTTTGAACCAAGAGGCCAAAACGTGGGAAAGACTAGGATTGACGCGTTTGAAAGCTTTCGCAGTTATCGCATACATTCTTCGAATTGTGCAGGTAAAACCACCAAGAAGTTAAAATAGCTGCATGTTGCTTCATCATGAGGGTACTTTATTCGAATCCTCAGACTGGTATTGTATAACCCTTAGGATTTTACGAGGGCAAACAATATTACGCCAAGTTAGTACAAGATATTTGTGATAAGATCCCACTCATTATGTGCTCTTGAAGTACCTCGGATTCAATAACACATGATCAGGTGCCCACTTCTCACAAAAAAGTAGGATTTACAAAAGATTTTCTTAAAAAACCACATTGACTGGATGCTATAACATGTTCATAAAGCAACTTATTCCAATTTTTTGAGTTTCTAAAATACTTTTATCATGTAAATCATTATTGTGACGAGAACCAGGGTACATCTTCGCTCCGGTCACAGTGTGCAGGTAATCCTTTGTACATAGACACTCTCCTTGGAAACTAGAAATTAATTTTCGCGATATCTAACTCAAAAACCCAATTCGGTACTTAAGAGAGAGTCATTAGTTACAAAATATTGAACCATAACACAGCAGACATTTGACCAACTAAAAATTTTCCCAATCACTTACTTTGGTCTGGTGTTGCTCGGCTCTTTCTGCAAGGTACCGAGGTTCCCCACTATCCGTAAAGAAATGATGTAGTCTTCGTATTTTCCGCATAACACTTGAACATGGAAGACCAAGCACCTCCATAATGCAGGCTACTTGGTCCTGTTCATCTTCTCCAGGGAACAGTGGAGTGCCTAGAAAACACATTGCTATCGTTATCTGCACGCACTACTGGTAATGCGTTTTTCCGTGCCTTAAAGCAAAAAGCCATTGTTTGGATTCTCTGATAAGGAGCAAACCCTTTACAATTTTGCAACTGCTCTTCATTGCTTTTCCTCGATACTCTGAACTATTTACAAACAAAGGAGACTGTAAATTGACGCAAACATGTTCCCCTTTTTCGCTATTCAAGGCAAATTATAGTCAGATATCACACATTAGCAAAATTCAAGGGCGATTGTCTAGCAAACACCTACCTGTTAAAAGCTCTGCAGTTATACAGCCTAGGCTCCATATATCTATTGGGGTTCCGTATTTACTACCAAACATAACTTCCGGTGCTCTGTAAAATCTGGATTGTATGTAGGCATAGACATTTTGTCCAACAAAGCAGCTTGAGCCGAAATCAATTACCATCACTTTTGTATACCCGGGATGTTCCAAAAGTACATTTTCAGGCTTGAGATCGCAGTGAATAATTTGGTTCCTGAAAATGTAGTAATAAAAGCAGAAAATTTTCCAAAGGCTTTAACCTCTAAACTGACGTGACTATGAATTCTTAACAAACGTATCAGAGCTAAAAAATGTTAACAAACGAATCAACAAAAGAAAAATCTTTGTGTTTGGCTACATTGGCGTTATTGTACAAATCTCCAAACTTACTTGTGGAGAAATTGCAGACAATTAAGAATGCCGCGAACAAACTTCCGCACTAGTAGGGGTGCAAAGCCACGAAAATTGTTCCGATATATTAGTTGGTAGAGGTTTACACTTAACAAGTCGAAAATCATAAAGGTGTATTTATCAGTTGAAAAGTGGTCCCTCAAATGGAGAAAGTTGTAGTCATTGTTTTTGTCCTGTTGCATTAAAAATAATAGGACAGAAATTTCTTCTTCGGCAAGTTTCTTGAAGTTTGATATGTTCTTTATACATTTAACAGCACACAGCTTTCCAGTATGGCTGTCCATGGCCTTAAAAACTTGTCCAAAACTCCCCCTGCCAATTTCTTGAAGCATATGAAACTGGTTTTTGATGACGTCACCCTTCTGAATGTCTGTATTTTTCTCTAAATCGTCACTGGAGTACTTTTTGCGTGAATCAGACATTAAATTAGAGATATCAAGCTCCGAGTTCTGAAGTGAATCGTTTTTCATGTCTTTTCGCCGTTCAGTTTTCAATAATAAGTCGTCTGAAACATTTCGATTTAGATTTAAGCAATGTCGCTGTGTTAATTTTTTCGCATATGTAGGTTCGTGGTTCTGGGGAAGAATGTGGGAATTGGAAGAACTTTCTGATGCCATGCAATGTTGCTGGGCTCCATAACGGAGCCTATAAGAGCATTCATTGTTTCGATTCCTTGAATAAAAGTTGCGGATCTGGGTGCTGATATCGGGTGGTGAGACCGTTCGTCTTCGGGTTTTTAAACCCCCAAAATACTTTGAATCATAATTTGATGAACAGGAATAAGTGGTGTGGTTTGTTAAAAATGGGTTCGCATCAACAGAGCGGGAGTAACGCCTTGACGTTCGTAGAGCATTACGCCAGCTTGAACCAACCTGCTATCAAAATGTTAGTAGGAGCGTGAAACTAATAAACACACGTACCTTACTCCTGTAGCTTGATGGCAATCCATTAGAGTAAAATGAGGCAGATTGGCCTTTTGAATACAATCCAATACTTGCTGGGTTAGTGTGATTTGCACTGCTTAAAGAAATAGTAGAGGTTGATTTACCATGGTAATTGAGCTTGCTTGACGAATGGGAAGGACTGCAAAGGGTTTGTGTTTGTGATATTGTTGCTGAAGGAACAACGACATAGGCCATAATTAAGTATTCTTTATCAAAAAAACGTCAATTCGGCCTAGATTATATGAAACTTGTGAAAACAGTCGTAGTTCAACCATGAACAAACCCCGCGGGTATAAGATCTCGCAACCGGAGCCAATCATAGCAGTGCTTTAACATCTGTTCAAGGTCAACTAAAATTTTACTACACATAGTCACAAGTGGTTCGAGTTAACTAAATTGTGTTTCGCATACTAATAAATTAAAAATTAATTCTTATTTATTTATTCAATCGATTAAAATGAACACGGATAGGTTGCCTTAGTTTATTAACCAAAGTAAATTGGCTATTCGCATTTCCAAAAGCTTTCTAAAGTTTTTCGTTATTCAGATATCACCATACAAAAATCATTTAGAATGTTGCACTATATTTTCTTTAGATCACGAAAAACACGAGGTTCGAGGATATGGCTTTACTTTTATTTACCTTTATGCAATGTTAAAAAAAAAACAAATTAAAAACATTGCCTTGTCTAATTTTTAGGTGTTTAACCCACCAACGGAATAGACCGATTATTTATGACGTCATTAACATTGCACTTTTTGTGTTACGTGCTGAGCAACTCTAACATGGATCTTGCCTCTACATTCTGCACATACTTTGGCATATCATTGTAAAAAACCAAATCAAAGCATATGATTTCATTAAACAAAAACCTTCCATTAAAAGAGATGACCCGAGTATATTCCTGACTGGTAGAAATTGTGACTAGCAACGAATTTGGGATTAATTGCTTACTTGTTGTGTGTAAAGCAGAAACCTTCGTAATTTAAAACCGAAAACTTCTACGGGGACTATGTCCCAGAGGCATTTAAAAAATTCCAAAGTGCACTACTGGATCCCAAAATAGTGTGGCTGACTGACTCAGGAAATTCTCCAGAAATTGTATCTGCCACTAAGAAAAAAATTGAAATAAAAAAACCGCAAACGTCAATGGAAATGGCCGAGAACTGTTTCCTGTTTCATTCATCTTGCGTTTCAGCCACTCGCAATTTCACAGGTTCAACTAGACTGTACTGATCAGCAGCCCCCAGTAATCACCCAAATTTTGTGCTTAGTAGTGTGACATCAAAAGTTGTGCCTCCGTTATTCCAGTCTTCATAAAATTTCGTGCGTCAGTGTAAAGAAATCGAACCAAATTCAATTCTCGGTGTAGTTCAGGACTTCATTCAAAGTTCTAATATGATGTATTATTCAGTCAATTTTCAATAATTCCTGTTAACGTTGTAAATATTAGGCTATGGTAACTGAATTTAAAAGCATGATCTTCTCTATTAAAAGACTTCCTTCGATTCTGAGAAAAAGCACAATAGCTTTCATGAAGTTGACATATGTAGTTTTATTCAGGACCAGCTTCTACCTGCTGGGGACGCGCCGAAATTCTTCGAGGCAGGCAAATATGCATTCACAAAGTTCGTTTAACTCGATTACACGCTGCATTGTTGTTTAAATAAACAACTCCTCACTGTTTTACTCAATTCATCAATCTCGGATCGCCCAGATCTATATAAGTGAGCGCCTCTGCGCTTAATCCCATCTTGTACTCGAACCCTTGGTTCATGCAGAAATACCTTCCGCACAAGCTACAGCCTTCTCTTATTGGAAGAAGCCTTTGGCGTGCCAAAGAAGGGTCGCAATTGTTAGCTGCGTAATTTACATCCACCCCCGTCAGTTTACTAATGTATACAAGTTCTGATGGTCAATCACCAATGGACAAAATCGCCTCGAGATGCCTAAGACCCAAACGGTCTTGAAATTGCACTAAAAGACACATTGCTTGCCTTCCTACTCTTATTTGGAAAATTTATGGTTGCAGATAACAGATCTTGGCCCCGAGACCCACATTGAAGTCTCTGCTACAGAAAACATCGAAACTTTTATTTAAATAAGTCAGCCTTGTCATTCAACGCCATCCCGTTTTGCAGGAAACTAAGACACTCATGACAGCGAGGCGGTTAGACGTCACGGGCAAGAGCTTTATATTTCGGTTTGCATAACAGAACGCGGGTGGTTAGATGAGCTGTTTGGCCGACCCTTTAGAGATCGGACTGTAGTATAAACATATTTCGTGAAGTGCCCAGGGAACGTCACATCTTGCAGATACGTGGAATGATGCAAAATAGCGGCTAGCAAGCATGGCACCTATTCTTGCAGACTGAAACGACTGTGATCTCGCCCGGGGCAAACGTGCTAAAGAGCACTCGTGACAGAGAACTGTTCAGAGCCCCTAACGGGAGATGAGATTGTGATTTCTACGTTCAAACCTGGCTGTATTTCGAGAAAACTGCTGATAATTTGACACTGTCGTGCTTCCATAGGACCTGTTCCGAAAATGTAAACAGTGAAGTAGAAAAGAGCAAAAAACATCCTTATGTCAGACTGTACTGGTCAACTCCTCGTTTCAAAAGTGCTCCTATATTATTCAAGTTATCAATGAGAATACTCAGTGGGGCCCCAGGTACGCAACGCTGGTAGAGAATGCTATCGTCACCCGAAAGTCCAGCCTTTGCGGCGATACCGGCGATTTCTTGCGTAGTAAAGGACCTGCTTCCTCCTGGCAGAGAGGCCTCTCGCTAAAATGCGACAAATAAGCCCAATGAACTTATGCGCATACTAACGACGTAGCTTAGAGAGAAATGAGTAGTGTTTACATGCAAAGCAGCAAGTAATCGCTTTGTGGCTGCGGTGCCGGTGGCTGAAGCGTTCTTGCGTTTCTTCGTTGGCACGAAGCTTGCCGATGCGTCACCAGCGGCTCCACCTGATTGTGAGGTGCCGTAGCCAGTTTCATTCATCAGATCACAAACGTCACGAGCATCCTGCAATGAATTTGCAAAGTACATAAATGAAATAACGGTTGACACCATTGCAGACCAATCGTTTTTATGAGGAAATAGGGGGTAGGTGTGCAAGACGAGTGACTAACTTGCTCTGAAATCTCTTCGCGAAGTTCAGCTCGAGCCCTGGCTGATGCCAATCGAATAAGTGATTCTAATTGGCGTATTGTCACTTGAAATACGTCGCGCTGTTCCCCCCTGCATTTCCGTAATTTCAGATAAAACTCGCGAACAATAAGGGCCGCTTCTGGTGTCATTCTAAAAGTAACAGATGATACTAATTAAAGAGTGCTTAAAAATAATCCCATTACAAACTGGAATCCTTTGAGGTTTAGTTTTTTCAGAGCATAGATTATAAACAAATAAAAGTTGTCCAGCTGTGTATGCTCAGTGTACGGCTTAGTCAAGATCAAAACGGTAGTCCTTTTAAAATTGGGCTCTGATAGATCTAAAATCACTTGAGATGAGTTTCACTGAAACACAGGATCCACGATTCTGTGAAATATACATCACCTCGAATGTTCTTATTGTTTTGGCAAATTTTTCAAAAATTAAACTTCACAATGTCAAAAACTGTAGATTCTCTCAAGATTTTCATTCGCAAACTAGAAAGCAAGTCCAAAAGATAAGTGGTTATAAAAAACCTTGAAATCGGATTACGGGCTTCGGGACAAGTAGCCGTGGACGAAAACGATAAAACGTCTGACAAATTGCACGACATATACACAAGCAATAAGGCAAAAATTACGCCAATTAACGGCATATCTTCTACCTGAAGGGTAGACCAACCTTGGGTGAACGTAGGCTCGAGCGTATGCTATGTACTTTCGAAGGACGTAGGGCGACAGGGGTTGACGGCGGCCACTTCTAAACCGTAAACGGGCCTCAAGCGGCAGATCATCATGACTGGAATCCGCTTCGGACTCAGTTAAACTCTCTAGAGAGATCGACGGAGCTGAGGCGTCCGAAATATTGCCTTGTCTCGATCGTTTTGTGCGCTGGCCCATATGAAGAGCTAATACATGCTCTGATAATCGGTGGTCGAGGTTTTCAGACGGCCGATCAGGCAGAATGAAGATCAAGTCGAACCTAAGAAGAAAGGATACACGCAACATTCCAGAACTAGTAAATTGTACGAAGAGTTCTGCAGTTCAATTTAGCTACGGCACACCAAGGAAATTGCAACAATGACGGTGGCGTGTCAATGTGTCAAGAGCTTTTGACCACATTTGATTAAATTGTGAAAAATAGTAGATGATTTCCTGTCAATCTCTCAAGTGGTAACAACCGATGAGAGCCTTGGTTTAGCCTACGAATTGCTGGCTAGCATGTCACTGGACCATTCCAGGGACTCCACATACGCCAGATTGTCTGCCTTGAGGGGATTTCGTCACGTGTAATGCGAATTAAGAGGTGTTAGGGGAAGGAGGGCGACGCCAGTAGCAAATCAAAAGTGCCGAAATTCGGAAAATTTATTAAACTTATGATACTGGTCAGATGTCGACAAATAAAATTTTAACGCAAAGAGATGCAGACTCAGCCAAGTTTAGTTTGTGTAAATAAATTAGCGTAGTGCAATCAAGACAAGGCTTTTGCTTTTTATTTACGCCGAACCAAATTACAAAAAGCCTATTACCTTGAGATAAGCGACCGGGATACCCGAACGTTTTCGTAAATTGTCTTGGAAGAATCGTAGTGCCCAGAAACAGGATTAGCGGCAGCAAGAACCGAAGTGCAAGCGGCCAGATTGCAGACGTACCCACCACGAGCCACAGAAACGGTTTGTTGTTCAAGAACTTCGAGGAGCACGGCTGGATCACAGGAGATCTTGTCAAACTCGTCAATGCAACAAATACCCTACAGGCAAAGAAAATAAGATGTTGCAATTATACCGAGGCTTATTTCGGATGAGACGACATGATGATGCAAGGCGGAATGTTCATTTTCATAAGGCGAATAAAAAAAAACTTGATGATGCCCGATGCCCTGCATGCGGGGGTAAAAAGATATACCTGGTCGGCGAGAACAAGAGCACCCGCCTCGAGGCCGGCGCCTGAGTGATCTCGACTGGTGCTCACT
Source organism: Mesocestoides corti (assembly GCA_900604375.1). Lineage (NCBI taxonomy): Eukaryota > Metazoa > Platyhelminthes > Cestoda > Cyclophyllidea > Mesocestoididae > Mesocestoides > Mesocestoides corti. Next base: position 37,006 of record UXSR01005456.1, read on the forward strand.
GTGAGACCTGCAGCAGACGCCGTATTCCCACACACGTAGACGGCACGAGGCGCCACGTTCGCAGCTGCTCTTAACAGCTGACTTTTACCAATGCCTGGATCGCCTGAAACGCAGGCAAATGGGTCAGTAGCAATTTATTTTCAGGAAAATGCACAGTGTTGGTAATTAAACAATTACGAAGACCATGTTCAAAGCCTATCGAAACAATACACCACCGTAGAATGCATTTTAGCTCAAAATTTGTCGAATTGAATATTTTTCACATTGCCCTTCGTAGTCCTCCCCGAAACACACTCCTACTTTGTCCAAATAACAACTTTCTTTAATCAGCTAGAAACATTTTATATAGTTTATCACTTAAATTAATCACGTGTATTTATTCCCAGAACAATCCGTTTCTAAGAGTTGCAAAATGCAGCCTAGGTGATATAAAGTAGTCGAAAATAGAAACAACTAAATAGCACCTGGCAAAATTGCATCAATAACACCAACAAGCCGCTTACCCACCAACAGAACATGTGAGGAGCTGCGACGTACAGGTGAATCCACGTTGCCCACTGGAGCACCTGAAACCGCCTGTGTTGCTTCCATGGTTGAAGCATCCGCATGTTTACAATCTCCATCGTCCTCCGAGGAATCGGACAAGTCTGGAGACTTCTCACGAACCTTTTGCGAGGGTCGTGCTTGAACGCCCCAGGAGCTGGTGGATCCCCCAAAAAGGGCTAACAGGATGGCCATTTTGACAAGTTCTCGACCGCAAATTGTCGGACAAACGGAAGCAATAAGAAGATTGAATAGATTGGATTCCTCAGCTACCTCGCGAATCAAATAAAGATCACTTATTGAAAAGTTTGTATCTAAAATAGGAAAGAAGTTTACGTGAGGTCGGTTTAAGCAGTAGGCGCCAGCTAATGAAATTTTTGGGAGATGCCTTTTGCGTCCTTAACACCACATTAAAGGAGGCAACAGTATGGAACAAGCTAAAAGACAGTACCTGTAGTTTTGAGGTCAACTACTTCGCTCGAATTGTCAGCACCTGCCGTCTCATTGGAATGGAGATTCTGCAAGCGAGTGGTGAGACACTGAGTCACTTTGCCGCAGGTTCCACCATCTTCGCCAGAACGGCTAAAAATTCTCGTCAGACTGTTGACACGTAGACAGAGGTTAAAGACATTGTTTTTTTCGTTTGAGGCTTCTTGTGCGGAATTAAATGGAGGGCGAGAACCAGATGAGGAAAACGACGAAGTTTCAGTGGGAGCTGGCAAGAGATTGACGACACCACAAACATGTACAAAGTCCCCAGGCACACAGGAGTCAACAAGGTCACAATCGAGGAAACATGTAATGCTTCGCGGAATTCGGCCAGTATTTGGTAGCTGATCTTGGCTATTTTCGGCTTCGCCGGATTCTTGCAGAAGCATTGTCTAAACGGAAAGTTACGACTTCATTTTCACGACACAAAAACAGAACTAAGAACTTCCAACGACCTAATTGCCAATTGCTAAGACGCCAGTAAACGTGGACCACGCTTACGTTCTTAGAGTACCTTGATGGAAGCTAGAACTACAACTGTCTACTACTAACTGTCCAAAAACACCAAATACATAGACAACTGAATGGTCTTTCAGAAAAACTTAACAGAGCTGCAGCGAAACTGGAGTCAATAGGCGGTTCAAAAGGACCTTTACTTTACCTGTGTGTCGATTACGAGATTGGATTTTGAAGAGAATTGAGGATAGAAGACCTTCGAGCGACAACCCTTCTCGGGGCAGCTTTTGGGACTGGCAAAGCAACCATCTTCCTCAATTACCAGAACTTGCTCACCATCACAAAGTGCACATCGAAAAGTCAGTCTGCAGCACAACGGTCGTATCTGCAAGAACTAGCATATTTATGGCAGATACTTACTGGCCCAAGTCGAGCAACTGTTGCACGGATTGAAATTAAGTTACCGAGGTGATGAGCTCGTAAATCCCACATTGATGTTGATGGGTAATGGTCTGTGACTCGAGCGGCTATATACGGTAACTTTACCTCCATATTCCTATTAACTTGAATATAAATGAGCGTTAAAATGAGCAAAGAAGTTGAGATACAAAACTAGGAAATTCATACACGGATTTTCAGAATATCCATAAATCTTTTCAGTCGCGACCGTGTGAACGGCAAGCCCGAGTGACAATAGCAGTTGTTTGGCGTCGAACAATTGTTCAACGTCAGGTTCAGGCGGCCAGCCGGGTATACTTTTAGAAAGAATTGGTGATGATTTAAGTGAGCTGTAATCAATGTTGATGACGGGACGATCTTCTACCGCAGCCCAATTAACGTGGGAGGATGCAGGTGTCCCATTCTCTCTTCCAGAAAGACATTCCGTTTTGATGAAATCTATAAAGGCCTAAACGACTTAATTTTTATGAGTTAACGCTTACTTTTACGTACTTAACGACCTCAATATTAGGCTCATAAGTCGTTGCTGGAAAGTACAACAACCAACCAGGAAATGGGGAAGAGAGTGGACATTTTGCGAGTATAACCGGACCTGTGTTTACAGTAGGTGGTTTATTCGATTTTAAAGTTGAATGAGTTCTTGTCACCTCCTGAGCATTATTAGGTGTGGGGGCACTTTGGTTACGACAGCCTCGCCTTTTCCAAAAATACGCCTTCTTGTTTGAAGCATTTTGACCAAAGACCTACGGAAACCGATATTCAGAAAAATATTAATACATGAATACTCACAGAGGAGCTTTTTACTTTGTTTAGCAAAATTGCTATGAAGTGACAAGGAAAACAAAAGAGAAGTCAACGGCGGAAATTCAGCACGGCACCAATGTTAAAAGCACGTCATGGAAATAATGTTATTCTTTATTTTAGTTTGAATAAGGTCAAACGGTGACATTTGCGAAATATTATTACAGACCAGGGGGATAATGCTAAACAATAAGTATACCAATGACAGTATCAATGTATTCTGATGGAACGTAAGGCCTTTTATAGTGCAGGGATTGACTAAACACTAATAGTTTCTTCCGACCACTGTAGGTACACATTAAAAAAATCTGCAGAAAAATAAAATGACGCCTAAAACCGCCAAAGTGCCAACTACACTAACCATAGCGACCAAATGACAAGATGAATAACGCCAAAAGTTAAGTGTTCAGACGAATTGAAAGATCACACACGACTGGCGAGTTCAATGCCTGATCAATTTTAACAAATGCGTTTATTTGCAAAATTCACCAACGAAATTGATTTAAAAAGACTTTATTATAAATCTAAAATGATTCACTATATACATTTTGCATTTATCATGAGTAAATTTTTGCGACCACGAATATATAAAGACGTTTAACATACATAGTATTTTGAAATCTGCGAATACTTACATTATTTACCTATTGATCGAATGGTAAAGCCGTAATAAATCATGAACCTGAAATCACCCTAGGCTGTAACCTGGTCCATGTTAATCCACGCCCTTAATTCTCGACGCAAATAGTTTGCTTTACGAATACTTTTAAAGAAACTCGCTTCGACATTTGGTTTTCGCCAATCCAATGTTCCATAACAAACATCCAACTTTGGTTAGTGACGCCCTAATTTTATAACCTTAATGTCTGTTTACCGTCCTGTGGCCACGGCTCTGGAGTTATGTCAAAAGATTGATATTCCTAATTACACCTCTAAATATGCATTTTCATTTAGTTGTTTGCATATTTGGTCGTGCTGGCAGATTTGGTGACTTAAAAGTGATTACGGAATTGGAGAATTGTCCATTTGAAAAGCGCACTTTTACAGAGGATTACTTGCATCCTCTATGTCTAAAAATTTTCGTTTTGAGAGATCAGTATATATTAATTTTAGAATAATATTCAAGCAACATGGTAACCCAGATTTTATTAATCTCGTATTCTTACCCATTACTTACCTCGAGACCAATCGCTTAATGTGCAAATTCCCTTTCGACTTATATGCTAAAACTAAATAAACCTCTCTAATTAGTGTCTACGAGATGCATCGAACTCAATGGTTAAATGACCATACGCTGAATCTGGCAACTAAGTTTGGATTTTCACTTAAATCTATGCAAAAGTTAAGGCACTTTGTAGGAATTACAGTAGACTTTAACACAGACAAAACCTTAACCTGTCAAACATGGGTTGAAAATTGTCCTATCAATGAAGATTAAATGCTAAGTGTAATGTACAGGCAAAGAAAAAACTCGTTGTAATTTCCGAAAGAGATAACGGGCCTAAGTAACCAAGCATGTACAGCCTCTTAGGGTGGGGAATATGTGGGGATGACCAAGCCTTTCATCCAGTTATTGCTTAACTATTTTGTCAAAAATATAACCAGAGTCGGAAATTTTGCTCTTTATTTCTCTTATTTGTTAACACTACATCCATTTATTTTAATAGATTAGGAAACTAAAAGGAAGAATTAGAGTTCTTTGGCATTAGCCTCAAATAGTTCGACATAAGATTTCGGAAATCGTCCTGACTGACCATCGGCCGTTGTCCCCCAGAGCCATTTGTCATCAAATCTACAGATATTGGTAATCCTGTCGCCTGGTATGATGGTGATCTCGTCATCCATTGCTGAAATGAAAATTATTTGTATTCAAAACGGTTATCCCTACTTCATTGGCTCATTCGCCTTGAGTTGCATTATTCACTGATTTGTTTGTTAAGCGGCAGCCATGACACACAGCTATCGTGTTAAAGTCATGAGATGTTGGCGCATTGAATAATTTTGCAAAAGCCAGATAAACCAGGAACTCTTGAATAAGACCGTCATCTAAAAAATGCTTCACCGATTATGCATATTCTTGAGACAGCGTTCACCGACAAAGTAATTAAGCAACGAAGGATCGCTTGTGGCTTACAGGTAATGCATGTCAATCGTAATCAATGGAAACGGCCCAGATTGCTCAAGTAAGCTCAACCACAGCGTTAAGACAAAAACACTTCAGATATGGTGTGGAACTATGCGGTGTGCAAGTGCTTCATTAAAAACTAAGGTTTGAAATAAGAATGATACGGAGAACCCATCTAAGAAAATCCGTCTTAAGAACATCACAATGGTAATTAAAATTCATCCTCTTTGAATACAAACAGCACACACAATGGATTTCCCAATGTAAAACGCAAACCTTATGTGTGAATCTACACATGTGGAAACTTTTTATGGCCGTTACACGTAAGAAAGCTTCTAGGTATTCAATTGTACGCTACATGACGTTTGTTCTAGAACATGAAAAGAGGTTCCAGCAGAACATACCTTTTTCAAATCGGAAAAGGCAGATGCCATCAAAATCGTAACGCCCATTTACGTCGACATCAACATCTTCAGTCAATAAAGACACCGACATGGTCGCAACAGCGGGAGGCTTCACTTGCACGGAAGACTATTAAAAATATATAAACAAACTTTTAGAACAAGTAGGAGTTCTGAATTCCCAATTAACTGATCTACTCAAGCATTGTGGTTTTTACTACGTTAAACCATATTTTGAAAGTTTATACCACGTGTTTCTTTCGGACATTTAGTACTGATGTTCACGGAAGAGGAAATCGAAACATAACAAGAAATTGAAATCAAAACTCCCAAATGTTGCCATTTTGCACACAGCCGGCCATTCACGGCGTCTCCATCGCTCATGCCGACCCAGGCAAGATCAGACCATTAAGTTCACCTTTCTGACCCTAAATCGTTTGCCAGTTCATTCGAGCTCCATTGGTTGACAGTCTGATCTCTCTTGTCCCAGACTTTTTGTCTACAACACACTTTCAGGATGTGTAAACAACTTCATCGGATCACTGAAATCTGGCAGGTCTGTCGTGGCTGAAAACCCGTTCCACAAATGCGGCACATATCTGTGTTTCGGCTACCATCCAAGTAATGGCCCACAAAGCGCTAGCCATGCGCACCAGAGGTACGAGGAGATCCGTGAATGCATCACTCCTCACTAAGATTGAGTACACTGATTTTAGCTCTAACTTCACTCGCATTACTATTTGCAACGTGAAATTTATAGATTTCGAAAAGTATTCAGTTCTAGACTTTCCAGTTCTTCTGAAATAAGTGAAAGTTTTTGCTAGATTTAAATCTAACTCTTGACCACTGCAAAACTTACGGTAGACATCGAAACGCTGGATACCGCAACTTTTGATTTATTGGAAGAAGAATGAGATACCTGTCCGGGTATAAATTTATAAAAACTGAGGTTAATAGACAAATGATTGTATGTGAAATTCTGGAGCACTTTGTGAAAACTTATTAAAGGGTTAAAACTTGGTGGAAATTGAAATGTGAATGTCAAAATAGGCTACACCTAACAAACAAACATCCTTAAACATGGTTTAGTTGCCTTAGCTTGAAAAAAACAATTCCTCCGTTGAGAATTGCCTCGAAGAAGTTGCAGCACACACCAGTTAGAATAAGCACTACAAACTTGCGTCCCCGATATGCAACTTGGCTCAAAATACCACCTTTTAATCTCAGCTGCCTAACCACAAAATCCAACCCCACCTACAAACAAAAAAGCACTTTTCACAATGGGAGATCAAATTTCATTTTGCTTTACAAGGGAAGGAATCTTTCGCAATTGTACATTTGCTCTATTCTTATACTCATGAACCATAGATTCCTATTCATGTATGACAGTTTTTTTCGTAGTGTAATTTAATTTTTGAAAGTAAGCACCTTTTACGAATTGAAACGTCTCCACTTCTGAATGTTTCCCGTTACAGGTTGGTGGAAATAATGAAAATTAAGTTTCGGTGACCTGGTGATTTCTGAGTTTTCGGGGGGGGGGGGAATTTGCATTTTTTATTGCCAATGTAAAGAATAGTACCGTACTTTATCTTTAAAACTGGAAAATAACTACACCTCGAGAAGTCATTTTTTTAAAATTCGAAAAATCTCTCAATTGATTGCTGCTTCTTCATTTGTCTATTCATAAAAGGTGCTTCTTTATCCCATTACATTCTAAAACATACTGCACCTAAAATAAGCTGCAAGTCAACCTAAAACCTACAATAGCCTAACGTTTTCCACTATTAGTTTATACAGGAGGTGACCATCTAATACTCTCTTTCGAATCAACATCATACTTTATATTCGGACGGTTCCATTGACTTGTACGAACTAGCAAGATGACTCATCGTTTATTTAAGTAACTTTGATCACTGGTGGATACTGAGAGCCAGTAACGTGTTATTTGGTTGGCTGGGTAACTTATCAGCTTTTACTGAAGCACGTGCTGCACTATGGAACACCCTCTTTGGCATTCACTCACAAATACTTGGCACCACTGGGCTGGTGGAGAGCCTGAGTGTCACTACCAGCCCCTCAGTTAGGCTCTAAAAACGGTACAAGTCAGACCTGATGATAAATCCACTTTACGAGTGCATTGTTGGTGAGTAATACATGGCTAAATCTCATGCTGCGATTAACGAAAAAGATGCCGTCAAAATTGTGTATTTCAAGGAAGATGATATGTTGAACTGATCCCAAAATATACTACCTAGTTACAGGTTTAAACAAATTCATCAGAAATAGCTGTTTCCTTTTAGGCATTTGTAACCGGCAACTGATGTCCCAAGCCTTATTATTCAGTTAAGCCCGTCCTCAATACGTACGCTTAAAGTGATCTTATCAACAAGTCCAATCCATACACCTTTTCTAACTCAGGCATCAGATTTTACTTCATTTTTATCACCGAACGCTGGTAGGAGTTTAAATTTGTGCTATATGATTTGGTGGTTTGCAAAGCTATCATTGCTAGCGACCTGGTGCTCCAGCTTTCGCACCCTAAAGACGCAATTTGAAGGTCAATGCAAATGTTTCACAACTGTTGGTGCATTGAGTGTTGTGAATCGTGTTTATTCACACCCCTTAATCCCGTCGCTCCATCCTCCGACACAGTGTTCCCCTTTTCGCAGCATGTCGCCAGCCACGCGGATCCTCAACTCCCCCTCATTAGAACGAACATTTATCCTGATTTATCCTCATACCTAGGTCTCGATGTAAGCGCATGTCTGACTTACACATCTGAGGTATAAATACACACGCGCAAACCCCACACACGACACAATGACACCAACGTAGCTGTTCTCCGAAGTAAACGGTTGTGTCCACATGCTCTCCGGTCTATTTCCTCATCGCGGGTATCAGGGAAGCGTAATCGGGCCAGGGTTAATTCAGTGGCCCCGGCGTGGTTCAAGACCACATGGTAGGGCCCACAACAACGGTAATCCATCTTCCCTATATTTTTACCATATATCAAATTAATATACCGGAGGTTGCATCGTTGTGCCTTACATGCTCGTCATTAAAAACATTAATTCCAGGCCACTCATAGTGCATTTTTAAGGACTGTAAAGAAGACAGGCTAAGTTATGAAGAGTTTAAATTTATTTATTTCACGAGGCGCAGACTAAGAGCCCCGTGAATGGTAAATGTGATCAACAACTCCTTAGTTGCTGTGATTTGTGCATACCTAATATTAGTAACCGCATTTCTTTGACATGGAACTCAAATTGTCTATTTTGGCACCAAACCAGAAGAGCAGACACTTTTGCTAGAGCGCATGCGGTGAGCTTCGTGGAACTGCTATTTTCACTTTAAATGTGAGCTATCTCTGAGACTTCTAACAAGTCAGCTTGCAACCACACACGGTATATCGTGTCTCAGAGGATAACGTATTGTATTTCCTTAGTCATTTTAATTTTAAGCATGTAGTAAGGGAACCGAATGAGTTTTGAAATTGAATCTGTAATGAATCGAAGGAAGTCACGCGTGTGAATAATTTTGAGTTAACATTACTGTGCAACCACAAAAAGTGAAATATTCTTAGATTTATGCATTAGTCCAATAGCAAAAAAACGAAATGTTTGTCAAGGCACCTATCTATTAGTAATTTGTCCGACTAGTACCTCTTTTGATCAAAACAGTAATCACTTTAATACGTCAACTCTAGAGCCTGAATTAATTAACCGAAATCATGGCAACATTTAATGCTTCAACTAAGAGCTGATAAAAGACCACCTAGACTTAATTCGAATTTATTTGGTTAAATGTGTTGATTGTAAATAGCGCAAAATGTAACTTTCATTTAACCCAAACCATCTTATTATTACATAGAATGCATTCAAAAAAAATAAGAATATGATATTATTAAAGGTATTGCTTACTCGAGAAGTCATATAAGATTCCTAAAAAAATACTTAATTAAACTCACAGAACCATGGCACTGACGAGAGGAGGTCTTTGAGGGTTTCTATTTAAAAAGAATAAAAAAACTACCGAGTTTGCTAGAATTTACGAAACCAAAAACAGTGCTTAACAAAGCACACTATATTCGCTTTGAAAGAACATTTGTGAATCGGAACTCGCGACATTCTAATCAATTTAGATAAGTCAAAAATTCATTTGGACAATAAATGCAAACTAGGTCATTTAATTCTGTTAATAAAAAGTAGGATAGGAAATCCAAACTTACTGTCTTAGTGGGTTGACTCTGTTCAACATACGCTGAGGATTCTCTTTGGGCAATATCGGCTCTGAAATCCGGACGTTCGTAGGCTGCTCCCTTGAATAAAACAGGTGCAATAATCCTTTATCCTAATCTAGAATGCCACCATTTGCGTGAAAGTGCAGTGGCTTCGTTAGTGCTACTTGGTAACTCTGTTAGTCGGCAGTCCGTAACAGCCCGATATGAAAGCCAAGACCAATGATAGCCAACATGCCTATTTATTTGCTTTTGACCACCCAAGTCCATTATAGCACAGCGCGTGAGTGCATCTTGAACGTCAACTGTAACCGACAATCGACGTCAGTTGGTCAACTCGTGGATACGCTTCACTCACGCTCGTTTCATGAAAGTTCACTGCAAAAGAAGCCTGGAAGTAATGCGATAGGGCAACGAGGAAAAATCAAGACTTAGTCCTTGAATAAGTGACAACCCTTGAGAATTTTCAATTTATTTAATCACCTGTTGACGAATGCTTTGTTCTTGGGTGGCATTGTTGCAAGGACTCTATCCTATTCCATATAATATAATGTAGAGAAGGAGGCAAAGTTGTGGTTATTTAAAGTAAAAAATGGCTGCTCCTTACTTGAATAGGATCAATTGGGTCACGAGGCATTGCACGCGCAGCTTCAAGCTCCTCTACAAAATCCACCGGTTTGTATGCAGAGCTCTAAATCGATAATTTTCTAAATTTTATAAAACACTCTGAATTGACTTAAAGTGAGAACTTATTTAATCCACAAAACGCTGCTAAAATTTTTTTACATTTAACAATCAACGTAAATTGTGGTCCAAATGCTACAAAACCACAATTTCATAGTTAAATCAGTAAATCAGTGCTACACAATTTAATTACACAACCCTGCAAAACGTTTTCGCAGCTTTAAACTGTTATCTGGAACACAGATACGCCATCGTTTAGTAATAACAAAATTAAATTTTGTATCTAGCTCACAATAATAGATGTGGCTTAGTTGTATTACGATATACCATCATCAGTTTTGCTAAATTGAAATTGCCTCGTGACTTATAAAATGTGACGACGAAATTCGGCATGTTTAACAGTCTTTGGCTAAGCTAAACTAATAATTCAGAACACATTAGAGATACTCACAGTTTTCTGTTCATACAGATTCTTTATTCTAGCTGCTACAATTCCACTCAGCACCAAGGATTTGAAATCAGTCACAGCCTGCGTGGATTTCTGTGGTGGCTCTTCAGCGGTTTCATTGCTTAAACCCAGTTGATCTTGTGGCGCCTTGGTAGCAAGCATCATTTTTTTTTAAAAAAAATCAGACCCAGATAAACACGAAAGTGGAAAAAATTGCCTAAGAAATCAAAATAGTGTAATTATATTTTACACATTGCCTCTGATATTAAGCTCTTGACATACTTTCCGTTGAGTTGAAAAACAAGAACTTCAAGGGTCATTACCTGCAAAGACATTAATTAAGTCGAAAATAAGCTTTTGTAAACAATTTTTTCAGCAATTTTCAAGACTATTTCCATGATAAATGGTAACAGAATGGATCTACTTGGCTAAGAAATTGTTTATATAATTTAAATAATCTTTGCAAAAATGATTTTGAAACAATTTTTGGCCTTACCGATGCGTTTAAGTTACCAAAGATTTTCCCAACAATTTCATCCCAATTGACGTCGCTTACGTCTCGGGCGCTGATTTGAAGGTGGATTGTCTAGGTCCAAAAATATTAGAATCAACAGTATTAATTCAACTAGAGTCCTGAATGACACACTTGGGATAGTGGTACACAAAATAGGAAAACCAAAATGAACCAAACTTTGGCTACAATCGAGACGATCGAATTAAATATAACAACTTAGCATCTTAGGTGATGAGTTCAAACTATTCAAAAACAAGAATGACGTAACGCACTTGTCGAAATGGTTGAGCGATAATATAATTATGAATTTAGTCAGACTCGCACCTACAGTCGCTGACAGCAAAGTTAAAATTCACTAACCTTGCAAAGTTTTGCGATTTCTTCCCCGTTCCTTATGTATTCAATAGTTTTATTTTTTAAAGACGCTGTACCTAGCTAATGAACCATAATTGCATCGTGAAAAAGATACCCAAAGAACGAAAACGTATTTGGCAACTGAAGCCGACTTTTCAACTAGTCTTGCATACCCATACAAAACTTCCGATGGCTTGGCATGTTTCAACATTTTTTCAAGTTTGTCGCCTTAAAAAATTAACGACAAAAAGGCTTTACCTGTGGATTTGACTTGTAACGTATCCGTTGAAGCAGAGTACCCTAACCATAACCTAAATAATGTTTACACCAAGTAATTTGCAAACCATGTTTTTTCTCCACATTCAACTTGAGTTAGTGCATCTCTGATCGAGGTCCCATTCGTAATTAAATCGAGCATTATAAAGGTATGGACTTTGAAAACGCACAGAAAATATTTGACCTTAAATTACTTCAATTGAAATAAGCAAACAAGTATGGTAGTATTTGAAATGTTTTGTGCTGAGACATGTATCTTTCAAAATATTTTAGACCTACACCTGCATGTCAATGATTAAATGCTCTGTTAATAATAAAGGCTTCAAAACAATTTTTCTTTGTCTTAGTTTCTTCCTTCGGCACTTGGAAATCTTGGTTTATCAGGTAAATCAAGGGCAATAGTTTAATAGACCCCTTCAGTAGAGACTGCAACTCCTAAATAATTTATTGCATTTTAGATTGTTGCTCCCTAATTTTGTATCTGTTTAGGCTAAAATTATCTCTGCCCTTTAAGTCAAGTGAAATGGAGATTCAATAGGCCATTAGTCAATACAAGTCTTCAAGAGAAACAGATTTGCACTCTAAAGGATAATCCACTTTTCCAAAGATGATGGTTGGTTGTGACATCCCACATGAGATATCGTGGGCTAATTTTTTTTGTTATTCATGAGAATCATGGGTGATAAACTTAGATTTGTCAAAGTCACAGTTTTTGAACTAATGCAAGGCAGCCAATATTTGACTGCTATGTGGGGCTTGCAGAAACAAGCTATCTTTTTGTAGCAGTGCTCGAATGCTGTATAGCTAATGTTTGGATACGTAATAATAATATTTCAGCTTTTACGTGCAATGCTATCTGTACTTCTGGCATAGTACTACTGTTCTCTTCATGCATTAGACTCCTCGTGATTAACTGCAAAATCAACGCCATGCCTGCGTAATGACCGATTAAATTTTATTCATGTGATCGAAGAGACGAAGCGTTCTATGTTCCCCCGACATTCTCTCCACACCGGGTACCTTGCGAGGTATCGTGCCTTCAACAAGCTCGACATTAACCATGACAGCTTAGATTTTGTCAAAATAGTGTAGGAAAAAGATAGTAATGGTAACCATTTTCTCCAAGGCTCTAATCATAAGCAAACTAGATCCCCACGAGCCCCCTGAAAGTACAGCATCTGCGGACAATACTAAACACCGTACGATGGACGGTAATCTGGTTATTATCAATACACACATGAACACACCACAGAATTTTATCCACGGCTCCAAAATACCCAAGTGACTAAATTGCGCATTTGCTTTATTGGTCATGCTCCGAAAATAGCGACCTTGGAAAGTAAGCTTAGATCGACCAGAGAATTACAACGCTAATTGAAAGATATTACGCGTCCTAACCGAGGGTAGTGCCTCTGTACTTAACACTTATTGCGACATCTCCATAGTTCTTGCCCAAGGTTTTAGTTTTGACAATGAGAGACTGCAATAGATGTTGGTGAATCTTTTTATGCTATCAATGGAAAGACAGACCCCCCCCCCAAGTTAGTTAAGATAAGCGATTCAACGTAAGTAAAATGTTATATTCCACAAATATATATGAGCGCACAAACTGAGGTATGTGTTCGAAACAACACACCCAATTAAACGAAGATGCCTAAAGTCAAAAGAAATCAAGTTAATACACAGAACATCAGGCATGATGCTAATATGCCTAAATAGGTAGATTTAAATGAAATGGTGCAATTCCTTTTATTGACATATCTTGTATGTAAATTAAAGTACGTGAGAAAAAGGTAGGCCATACAAATACAAAAAAAACAGAACTTGGCTACATAAGTGCGTTCTTCAACCTACTTGGGCATCCTTCAAGTGGAGACTTCGGCCGGCGTCGACTGTGCAAGGGGTGGCGGTGAGGCCTTGGGGAGATTATCAGAGGGGTTGACTTTTGCATCAGAGGGTGCAGCAGTGCCTGACTTGCCCGGAGCAACCCACTTGAGTTTGTGCGAGAAGGCAGGGATGGTTTTTGCCGCGGCTGCCGCGAGCACTGAGTCGGAGGCAGGCATGGGATGCGCAAAGGGACACGTGGTGGCCCTGTGCAGACAACCCGCGCCGAAGCGGCACACAGGAGTGGGGGGATGGTAATAGGGGCAGGCGCCCGCTGGTAGCTTACAGTGTGGAAAATAACGGCAGGTGACGGCCGAGGCGGGTGATACCAAGGCTGGCGCGGAGGCAGCGTCTTTCGGGGATGAAAAAGGGGCTAATGAGGCGCAGAAAAGCGCGATAAGACAGCTTAAGACCTCAGACTATAAAACCCTGATACTTTGCTTGAAAATTATTGCATTGCTATATTCTTTTTTGGAGCGTTTTAATAGAAAAACACATTAGTGATCTTTAAGTGGCAAAACAGGTCAGAGTTTTGCTAAAATTTATATAGTTGTGCCAAGTGCCCGCCATAATACACATAAAAAACAACAATCAGCTATCGATGTGGCCCGCGTTTAAATTTTGGCAAGTGCAGAAGCCCAATTGAAATACACATTATTCCACTTTTACTCTTCAGAGAACACTCCTTCGTTTAAGGATATCTAAGGTGGATTAATGTTTTCCTATTAGTTTAAACACTGACCAATACAGACTTCTGAATGACACAAAACTCTGGAATACACTGCGGCCTATGTTTTGTGACAATATTTAAACAGCAGTGACTACCAGCATAAAAGTAGTGTTGTCCTAAAAATAAATTCTTGCGCTTCTGCTTCCAACTTTTCGAGGTAAAATTTCAATGCACTTTTGTCCAAATTATAAATAATCTACAGACATGAGTTTGATACAAAACCGAAGCGCGCGAATAAACTTGCGTTGCATGATCCTTGTGTAAATTAAATGATACAAAATAACCATTAATGCGTGTTATAATTAGAATCCATGCATTAGTGATGAACACACAAGATTTTCAATGAGGTCCTTCAAAACCGACATGCTGCAGCAAAATAGTACACTCGACGACAGTTAAAATAAACACTGGAAGTACCTTGTCTTGGGTGAGAGAATGAACAGCCTGGACGAGTGCACTGGAGGCCGTAGCGACAAGGTGGGTGGATGTACAGGCAACGGTCACCGAACTTGCAGGATGGAAACGCTTTGCACTCCTCCTTGGGGTGTATATAGTTGCAACTCTCCTGATTACGACAATTAGGCCAATACTTGCAACGCTGAAGGGAGCTGGGAAGACAGATGGCTTGAAATATAATTCGTCTCAGATATAAGTCATCAGTTATCTATCACAGTACTTTTTGTGATGGAACATCTAAATAAATAGCTAATTAAGGGCATTGCTTAATCCTTGCATTGACCTCTAAAGCCCTGATTCAAGCGTAAAGTGCGTGAAAACATGAGAAACTTGTAATGTTCAGCATAGAAGCACCTTATAGAACTTGCAACTTAGAGGTAACGAATAATGATGTTTGAGAATGATTTTCATACAATACCGATCATTGTCTTTAAGAAAACGATAATCAATAATCATAGGCACTTAGGAATACCTCCTTAATTCACCGCCATCTTCAACATCGGTAGTAGGGTGCCCAAGTAGAGCCCAACAAGACACTAAATATTCACACACAGCTAGTACTTACATCCAAAGACAAGACTTGTGACATGCTAATTTGCATGACCTATAATAGTATCAGAACCAATAAATATATTACTAGATAAAGTAAATATCTGTTAAATTTCAAAGCCATGTTTTACAAAGCATTAGCAATAAGACTCAACCTGGGAATATTGCCTCTGTAGGGTTTCTTTTCAGTAGAAGCCCCATCACCTTCACCATCGTCTGGGACACCGAGTGTAAATGCTTCGTCAATTTCCTCTTCGTGCGAGTCGCTTAGAACAATCTCCATTCGTGGTTGCTTTGATTGAGCCTTTTTTGCGATGAGAATCTCGCGGGCGTCGCGCAGTGCACTGTCCTCAATGGAGTTGGTGGAAGGCGTAACTCGCGGACCAAGACGAGATTTGACGCTGGGCTTAGTCACCACAGGCTCTTGACTCATAGTCACGACGAAACGGGTCACACTCTCAGGACTCGCATCATCACCTGTCGTTGATCTGAAAACAATGTATTGTCCAATTATGAAAGGAATGGCGGTGTTGACATGGGAACGGTCTTAAAAAGGCGGCTATGCAAAATCACAGACTGCCTGAAGGAAGTAAGGTTATACTGAAAAAGTGACTCAAGGACAGCTGACTCTTACAAGTTCAAATATTGAACACAGCAAATGTGTTAACGTAAACGTCCCGATGATCGACAGTAAATTTAACAAATCAATATTTCAGTTCACACACTTCCAATTTATGGATGGTAATGGCGTACGAAACTACCGGTATTGTAGCGCAAGCGGACAAAGTGGGAATATATAGGTTAAATATCCAGCTTCAAAACACAATTCTTACCCGTTAAAGACTATGGGAAGACGAACAAACACTTCAACAAATAGACGTTAGTCTAAGTAACAAAGAAATACTTTTGGATAGGACGCTTTTTCCCTCGGACGACAGCAGCAGGTCTTTCTTGAGGCTTGGTAGTACTGGCTCGAGCTTCAGTCATTGCGCGTTTCAAAAGTATACCACCAGCGGCCGCAGCATGAGCTCCTCCACCTCCAGATTGTAATGATTGAGAAGGAGTAGCTGTTGAAATCTAAAGAATATTACAAAATTCACAGATTCAAATGCCACTAAAGCTTACATTTTTATTGGTAGAAGTAAGGAGCAGAAATATTGGACTTAGACAATAAGATTAACTGACAAAGTATATAAATAAATCTTATACATACTTTGACAACAGAACGAACCACAGGAATATTGTCAGAAGCTGTGGTTACGTTTTTGTTGCTAAGACTCGACGTAGTAACAACGCGCCGCTGCTCAGACGGCTTTGGTGCTGAGGATTGTACACGATCACCGCCCAGAGGCAGGGCATTTTCTTCTGTAAATTCATCTATAAACCCATATTATAATACATGTTGTATTACTTTCGTCTGTCTGAACGTTAACAACATCAGTGACAACTGGTTCCTCTACATGACCTTTATGAGGCGAAATTGGAGAACGGGATCGAGAGCGAGTGCGTTGAGGTTTGCTAGTCGAACTAGACCCATGGGAAGACCGCTTAGACTTTTCCCTTTTTTGGCCTCTACTTGATTTTGAACTGGATGTGCTAGCTGTTGCTTCTTTCCGCGAGCCTACAAGGAGGACTTAAAAAGATGTCAAGACGTACTCTTTTGTTGGCCCTTCGATTCAAGGACACCATGAAGCCTAAAAGGAGAATATTGACAAGGCAATCTAACCAATTAGTAAATTTTTCCGTCTGAGACCCGAGAAAGAGTTGTAAATCCTTGATCATGCTTTCGCGTTTCTTTTTGTTCGCCACCATAACCATTATGTAATCTGGTAGTTCTTCATCTGCAAATGCTCCAATTTCATTAAGCTTGACTTTAACAAGATCCTTTTACAGAAATTAAGGGTTATTATGACATTTTACCTTTATTTCTGAAAGAAAATCAGATGAATAAGGCATAGCCAAAACGCGCAGATATTCAAAAGCAACAACTGTCAACGCACACCAATTTCTCCCACAAAGCGGCACGAGGGAACCTATTTATCATTAACATTATTAATTTTTTATCTAAACTTTAACTCAGTATCAAAAATTCAAGCGATGTTTTTTTCCAATTATTTGCAATGCGCCAAATTTCACTTAAAATGCACAGTGCTGTTAAAAAATAGCATAGTACTGGGTTTCCAGATTAATGTAGGTTTAAATAAATTTTATTGCACTGTGACATGTGATGTCAAAAATATTCCATTTATGCAATTAAAAAAATTAAAACAGATGATTGTAAAATTTTTTCAAAATTGGATTATCACAACAATGTATCATATCTATTTGAGATGTTGTGGAATGTTCAAATCAAGTACAAGCAATATTGCCAATCGTTCATCATCTACTATCATGGTCCTTTTTCCCATATTTGAGCTTACTGCTCTCTTAGGATGCCTATATACCAGGGTAACTCTGTTTCTATAATAAATATTCATATGTATTATTGTGTGTCATTATTTATGGCTCCTTATGCCTAAAAAAGAGAATAGCTACAGTATAAAAAGACTTTTGATTAGCATTAGGCTTTGGAATCATGTGTATAGTTGGATTGTTCTTGTTAATTGCTGATTATTCCTCTCGTAATTTTGACAAACGTACGTTGCTTTTTGATCCGTGGACAGTTCCGCTGATGGATTTTTGTCTGGTTTGTTAAAAAGCACGCCATTGTTATTTTTAGAATTTTGTAATGTTTTTAATTTGGTTTGTATGCCTGTGTTAAAATGAACCAATTCTGTATTCAAAACCTCCCGTGTCTAATTTGTGAGTGGTGGGTAAAAGTGCCTTGCGCGATGAACCAAAGCGAAAATATTGGGCCTTGGTATTGTTTATATTCATATTTTTCATAAAATAAAGTCCAAAAAATTTTAGTTGCCTTACACCATATTTTGACACGTATGAGGGAGAGCTCAAACTACTAATTATGGACCTTGATAATTTAGTGGAAAGAAAAAAATTAGAGTGGACTTCCAAAGTTAAAGAAATTGAGACAAAACTCTTTGAAGAAAGACGGTTGCATTCAGAGGCTAGGTCTGTGCTAGCGATGAAGGAAAAAGAGGTAGTTCTGTTGTCATACTTATATAAAAACAGCTCGCAAAATTGGCCCAACATGCTAGATCATTAGAAGAGATGAATGAATCCGTGAAATCAGACTACGAGCGGCAAATTGCAAGCCTCCAAAGTTCGACTAATCTAATGTCGCAGAACCTCTCGAAACTCCAACTTAAATACGACAAGTGGCGGTCTCGAGGTCGTACTTCGTTTGTGAAAAAACGGGACGTTGGTACGAGTGTTAAGTGAGCTTTTCTTCTTCCTCTGTTTTATTCAAAACTCTGTTCAGATTAATTGGTCGCGTTATTTTAGAACCTCCAGTCCTTAACGTTTGTGTATTGAGTAGTTGCCTTTTCCCACTTCCATGAAACGATGTTTCTAACGTTTGAATTGTGACTGGCTTAACTCCGGACTTCACGCGACATTTATATTAAACAGCATTTGTATGACATGGCGCACATTTAACATCTCCAGTTTGCGTTAATACTTGTTGTTTCTCAGAGTCGGGTTGTACTGCAAACGTGTATGAGTATAGGGATTTTGTGTTGCTTTGTAGTGATGCACAGCAAGAGAGGAAAGTGGATAAAATGACACATTGTGGTTCTGTCGCTTCACATTCTCGTCAGTTTGAACTAAAAATGCAGCTTCTTTCAAAGAACATGGAGATTGTTGATCAAAGAGATCAACTTAACTCTCTGGAACTTGCTTTTCGGACGCAGATTGAAGAAATTGAACGCCAGCTTAAAGAACTCGTCTGCTTGAAGCGCTCTCAAGTAATTTCCTTATGGTGCATGCAAATTGTTTGAAGAACAGATGTCTTAATTACTTTACATGTTTCTGGTACAATAAGCGCCTTGCAATACCCACATTTTTTTAATTTGGTGTCGAAGTCTTGAACGATTGGGTAGGTGGGTAGTTACGCTAAGTCTGCTCAATTATCTACAAAGATCTCTACTTTTTAGTTTTTTATCGCTCACTGTTTATGTTTTCATCCAAATTTTGTTTCGATGTTTTCAATTTCGGCTAATTGCGTTAACAATGCAATCTGACATGCTTCTTTCGTCCAAACCTGGGGCTCACCACAAATCATTGCTAACAGGCATGTGCGATGTTTTCTATTCCAATTCTTTTATTCGTCAGCGTAATATTTGCCCGTCTAGGACGAGAAGATCCTTGCCCTTAAGCGCCAGCAGACAAATCATCGAACTGTTCGCAGCTCCCGACTTCATTGCCCACCATCAAAATCAATGCCCCCAACGAGCGAGGTCATGGTTCAAACTCAAATTTCTCCTAAGACAGAGTCAGCGTCCACAATGACCAACTCCAAGTATGTCGTTTCCTCAAGGGCGGAGGACGTGGTGGCGAAATTGGAAAAAGATTTGATTATGAAGACAAATCAAATTAGGTACAGTGATTTGTATTCGTAAATAAAACTGTCCAGTGACAGGCGGCATCCTGTAGTCAACTGTTTCACATGCCTCTTATGATTTTTGGCGGTTGATGTGCCTTCCTTATTTTTAATAAATGATAGTTTGCAAACAGGTTGACTGCGCTTGATCGCGTGTTTCGCCCTTGCTAGTGGTAAACTATTCCTTGTTGATCTTTCGTTTTTAGAATACAAACATGAAATCAGCTTTTATTTTTGCTTAGTGAACTTGAGGATACGTGCAGGTCAACCGTGGAAACTGTCAACAAGTTAAAACTAGAACTCGAGGAGAGTAAAGCTGCACTCGCGCAAAAGTGTTCTGAATTAGAACATGAAAAGCTGCGTCCAAAGCCCCGAGAACGACAAGGATTTCGCTCTAAGGTAATGATTACTTGTGCTCTCAAAATAGGCTAGAGAATTCTGTCACTTCTGGAAAAGTGCGTGTCGTTGTCTTTTTTTACTTATTGTGTTTCCCTTTCTCAAATGCCTCAAATAACCGTAGTTCGAAATATTGATGACGCATATCGGGTATATTATGTTATGGGCTTGCTTACTTCAAATTTTTTATCGCTGACTTTTGGGTCACAATGAACTGTCCGGTTTCGACTAAATACTTCTTCAGTTAGTTGGTGTTTCTTCGTTTAATGCCTACTTCATTCAGTCATATTATGTGGGCTTGTTTTTGTCTTCCTTAGGCATGCCAAACGAAGCCGAAGGGATGCTGTAGTCAAGGAGTAGATGCCATGCTAGTTAAAACTCGGGAAGTCGAATGTCAGGTAAGAGTCTATGTTAACAAAGAATGATTTGCTCCTGTGTGTTAGCTAAAGTAGAATAAGATAGCAGTTGTTTTAGTTCAGTCCACTTAATGTAACCGCAGGACTTGCTTGGGACTTTAACTCACACGACTACAGCCGGCTCCATGCCATGTTGATTTATACGACATTACGCAATCCCTCCTGATCTACAGGCATATTCCTAATGAATCGTTTCTCGCTTTTGCTGATATCACATAAATGTTTTACTAGTCCTGTTTCAGTACGTGTTGTATTTTAAATCTAGGTATCTGAAACTGAACGAGCGTCAAGCAATTTTCCGGGTTTTCTTACAGAGGCGCTAATAACATTAGGCGAGAATTGTCGTACGATCTGTAGCTCTTCATCGGGAACCCGGAACGAAGGCGTTTTTGTTAATAGAAACAACGCAACGTCTCAGGATGAATTGCAGGCACAAACTCAAGTTCTCCAGAGCCCTGATTTCGCAATCACCTTACCTTCTCGAACCGAGGCAAGTTTGCGTGTCATTTCTGGAGTGTGACTGGATGCATCTTTTATCGTGCTTTAAAGTATTCGTGTCCTCTTAAATTGTACATTACTTGCCAATGCTGATTACGTTTGTGTATCTTTAGATTGAGCCAAAATTCATTTTGTACAACTTTTACGAAATAAAGTACAAAATACTTCTGGACAAACCCTTTGTTAGACCATGCTTCTGTTGAGTCCTCTGCTTGCTCAACTCTTGCCAAGAGATTTAGGTAATTTCACAAAGAAGAATCTCAGAGAGGCTTTTGTGAAGATTTGGGGGGAGGGGGCAAAAATGCATTAAGACTTTGTGCCATGTTGTGGGTTTTCTGCTGAGTTTGCTTTTTGTATTGTAGGTCGACGTATCTGTGGATGTGACTGATGCCTCCCAGTGTAGCGGTACGAACGTCCAAGCATTGATGGCCGACTGGAAATCTACTGAAGATCGGTTGATAAACCAGCTCACAAACTGCGTTAGTTGCGCTTACTTGCCTTGCTTTGTCTGCCCAATTTTTGCTACGCGATTTTAGTATCGCGTAGTATTGTGGTATTAATCCAACTCAGGAATCCATTGCTTCAAAGTCATGGTTTCTTACCTTGTACCTCCTTGCAACCCGTCCATTGAGCTTCTTCATTTGGCACATCGTTGTACTTGGGTTTCCCCCGTAAATGTGTGCACATTTTGCTCAGTTGTTGAATAGCGTTAAAGGAATAAATGTAGGAATTCTGACAATTGGTAACTGACCGAAGCGTAAGGCCAAGATATGTCGCTAGCTCCCACAACTTGATCCGCTCTATCGAATAACCCTCATTTGAAAGATGTGCTAGTTTGCAAATCGGCAAACGTCTTTTAGGCAACCGTTATGAGCCCCACTTGGTTAACGGCGATCGCAACGTCACAGGAGGCTTCGACAGCCACTGCCGCTCTGGATGCCGCGGTTGCTGCACAACAGGGGCAGTATCCTACTGCTTCTGCTGTTCCCCAAGCACCAGTAGTGGCTATTACCTCCTCGACAACGCCCGCCTCTTCATCGATTTCTGGGTCGGAGAGGGCAGAAGCCTCGCATTTTTCGTCCTCCTGGTTCCCAACTGAGGAGCAGTGCTTCGACCTCAATAGGAGACCAGCGTACGTTGACACTCTTTTACATCTCCAACTATTAATCGGTTTGCAAGGGACAAATCCAAACCGTTGAACATTCGAAAACTTGCTTCATGTTCTAACCCGCGTTCATGCGGCTTATCGTGGACCGTACATAATCTTACCCCTGTTTACTCAGGACTTTTATCAAAGCGTGTGTTGAATTTGATCTGCAACATTCCTAATTCGTACCATCTTCCATTAATGTAAAAGTGCTCTAATCGGATGTACAGTTTGTGCGTCACAAGGTCACACACTCAGCAGTCCTCAGCTGACCCCAAGACGGCCCTTATTAATCTCGAGTCCTTTGTTCGACCATTTTCCGCGCCTGAAAGATCTTGATATTCTACTAGTTTAAATACTATTATGCAAAAAAAAGATTGCTTGTAAGTGTCAACTACAAGTTTTCATCAAATAAGTGTTGTATTGCATACTAATCTGTTCTCTGTTTGCACCAAAGTGGATCAAATCGGGAGTTGTCTTGTTGTACATTTGATGAGTTGCTTATAGTTGGTGATAGTTTGCAAGGTTCGCATCATTTAAGAATGTTGCCTTTAAATTTGCGCAGTATACTGTTAAGTGTTGTCTTTGCCAGGGACTGTTAATGTGCCAACAACATTCGTCCATAACTTTCGGAGTTTTTATCTGCACTCTAAAATTCAGCACTTTGTTCCCCTTTGTTCATTTATTTCAAGCACCGTCTTTAACGAAGACAGCTGTTCATTGCCTTTTAATGCTATCACAGATTATATATAACCGTTTCTTGTGCCAGTCCCTTATTCAGGAATGCTGCTTACAAAACTTACATCGCTGTCCCAGACACGCCTTAATGTTGCAATTAATGGATCTATTAAAATCAAATTGAGGTTAGGTTTTGACATTCTCTTGTGTTTCTCGCAGTCAAACTTGGCAATCTGGGGCTATGTAGTGAAAGAGGTCTAATATTCCGCTCCATTTTTAAGCAACAATAAGTTGATTCAGGAGACTAATATTAATCCTATTTTCCATCAACTACCGAGATTTCATTTCTAAGGTCTAGATCTCTCAATGTAAAACTAGATACATACTTTGTGAATTCAAACTCTCGTATGGTCCATAAACAATGACCTCGTCTACAAACACATTCATCCTCGCGCTAGGTAGTGCAACTTTTTGAAAGTGAAGACTACTGATTGAGAAAACACTGCGTACCTTAGTTCTTGGTTTCCGTAGTTGTGTGAATTTGCATGTCAGCCATCACAGCAATTTATTTGATGTAACCTTGCCGAAATTTGTGCTCTGCTCATATTCAATCCCTGCCAAGTTGTCTGTACACGTTTTCTCTTTTATTCTGACAAGTTGTTTCTCGAGATGATCATTATTTGCTTAATTCTTTTTTTAAAAATTTATTCAGGCCGGTTTTGGAATGTAATCAGCCGGAAACTGCAATTCCTTCATTAGCGAGGCCAGTAGCTGGGGCCTCGGTACCCCGCCCACCGACTAAGTGCCAGCGGGTCAAAGCACGACTACCTCGCGCCTCCGAAGTGCCAACAAGATCGTCTGTGGTGTCTGCTGCAGGGGACACCTGGGACGATGTACGTTCAGTGTTGCGATTGCGCCTTTTCATTACGCACCAATCTTCACAGGGCCGCTAAATGCGAATCTACAACTGATCTGATTCTATGTCACGTTGTTGTGAAAGCGTTTCACAGTAACAGTGTATAGAAACCAAACACAATTGTCGTTTGATCTTTTGTCCTAATATTACAAGTACGTTTGTTGTGAACTGACAAATTGTATCCTAAAAGGTGACTTTAGGTACATTGAAATACGTTGGTGCCTATTTTTCGGCAAAAATTCGCTCGCTAATTAGGTAATAAATTACTTATTTTGGCACTATTTACAATCATGGACTTGATTCTCCATGCTTTCTGGATTCATTGACATCCCTTTCGATCGTATTGTGCCGAAAATCTACCCAAAATTTTTCTCTAAGGGCTTTTCGTGTTTTCAAGTGTTGAGTCTACAAACGTTTGATTTCTGTAAAGTGATCTCATCTACTAACGTGCCTTTTTAGATGAAGAAAGTTTTTTCGTAACCACATTTTCAAGGCCAACAAAACGGTCCGAAAAGTACTCCAATTTCCTACGTATGATTTTCGGTCAGGTTGTTTCAACGTTGCAGTGTGATACAATGATGAGCATTTTAGCGATTTGCACCTAACCACCACATAACGCCTAAATGTAATGCGACACTTTCGATTTCTTACTTTGTGCAGACATGTGGACGCAAGGCGCGTGCTTTGGTCTTCATCTGCTCGCCCCGTCCCTTTATCCTCGTCCACTTTACCCCCTCCTCTCGTCTTACTTCATGTAAGCGTGCGTGTGTAGTCATGACGACCTCTCAATCACGCTCGTCAGTTAACGATAGGATCTGGCCAATTTTCAGAAGATGCGTGCCATTTGTTGAATCCGATTCGCTGTCTTTCTTAGTGAAGAACCACTTTTGTCAACGTTTCTTGTTTGGAGCCCTACTCCTCCATTAGCTAATGGGAAGTCTTTCCATTTATACTTTCACCGAACTAAAAGTTATTAACCATCCCCCAACTCAGAACCTTGGCATTTGTGGGTTTAATACCTTTTTTGCATCTGCTGCATTTAATGGATTCCCTTGTTTGTTTGTTTGTTTTTCGTGGTTTTTCGGGTACGATCACGCCTTCATTCAAAGGCAATAAATCTGATTTCTCCAATAAAGGAATTATAGCACGGTTTTACCTGCCATTCTGTTGCATAGGTATGCTCACAGTTGTCCTCAGCTTTGATGCTGCTAAGCTTACAGCGTGTCTGTTTCTTAATTCACTCTAGCCTCTGGTACCATTTTTTGATTAACAACAGAGAAATCTACCTTATGCTTGGCAAACCGGGTGTGCGCCTCGTTTAGGTAGCAAGAAAAGGGAGGCATAGGGAAAGTGTCTAGAATTTGTCATTTGCATTCTCTGTTTCAGCCTTTGGTGCTTCACGCTTCTTTTGATGAAGCTACTTTGATTTGAATTCAGCCAATAATTACTCCGTGTGGCCTTAGGTCAGGCAGTTATGTTGCGGTTTATTGACCTTTGTCTCAGCCATGAATGCCCCCGCTTCTGACAGTCATCCGCCATGCTCTTTGTGCACCGAACTCGCGTCCGCTGTCAGAATAGTTGCACTTGGGCGAATGATTTAACTTATAACCAGTTCATTTTGCAACTTTGATTCCATACTGCGTGAGGTTATGGCACGATCTGCACTGCCACCGTTGACCTTACTTTATGTCTAAATCGAGTATTGCTTCTTGGACCTGTCTGCTGTCTGGGGCTTGTGTGAAGTTCCTCGGCCGTTCCTTCACATCTGCAAACTCGTCTTGCTCCTGTCTTTTGGGCTGTTCATGAAGACATTGCGGATGATGAATTTTTCAAAATGCGAAAAACGCTCCTGTTCTACATTTGCGCGAGCTTAAGCGCACACAAGACGCATATATGCCATTCTTGTTCAATGTAAATTCTGCCTTCAGGGTTTGCTCTTTACCATTTTTGACAGCTCTCTTGCCTGACACAGTCTAGTTGGCCAAAATATTTTGCACATCTCTTTATCCCGCCGTGTGAAATATGGTACTTAAAGTGAAACTGGGTTTAGGGCTGCAGCTTCGTCGGGCATTAAGTAGTTTTCATCTAACTTTGCACATATTATTCCGCAACTTGTTCTCATGTGTCATGTGAATTCCTAGAGCCGTCGGTTGAAAGTGCTACGGTAATTTTTCCTTCAACAAGGCCTTTTGATGGGCTATGCGTAAAATTCCAACAACATTATGCAAATCGGTTTTATTTCAGACCAGCTACTTCGCCAAAGCAAGTTCTAATGTTTCACATATCGTCATCTGTGAGCCAAGTTGTCGATAAACCGAATTAAGATCTAGGTATTTGCCCCATCAAGACAAATGCTTTTCTGGTTATAGCGAAAGGTAGGTTCCTGCAGTCGAGAAGTTGTTCTCACATCACGCGGGTATTTGGTGGTCGGTTATTGTGCCTGCACTCTTATTCTCTGTGTGTCCTGCGCAGTGTTTTCCTGTAATTCCTACCTACTTCGCATAACTTCTTGTTGATCACTGCCTTCAAATAATCTGCTTCTTAACAATATTTAGATTATCCAATCGTCTTTTTTTATTCTTTATTACCGTGCACGATTCGCCTATCATTTTCTTTTGCACGCGATGTGTAAACTGAGCGTTTTCATATAGCTTGATCAAAACATCGCAGTTGTGGATATATTTCCGGAAATTCTCTCACGTTGTTTGTAGCCTGGTATCGTAAGGATTGTGTCATTGCTTCACGAAGTTCTTGGGATGATTTAGCTGCCTCTACTTTCGGTGACACAGGAAAAAAGGCATGTACGTTTTGGTTTAGTGGTAACCTGTCATCAGTGAGTTATGTCAAGTCGTTTTGCAAAACATATTGAAGCACACTTTTGTTCACGACAAGTTAATGTCTTTTTATGCGTCAATTTTCCCCCTTGCAAAACTTATGCTTCTTTTGAAATACGTTATGCACAAGGTCTTAAAGGGATTTTGCCTAATGGGCGATTGAATTATTCCGCCTTAATGTCATGCGTCTGTTGGGCAAGAATGCCAGACGGCATGTTGTAGCCATCCTGCATTTGGCTTTCGCTCCTGTATCCTCAATTGTTGTTTCACTTGAATATCTAACTAATGTGGTATTTTCCGGATTGAAAGTGCCAAGTCACTATTGTACCCAGTTTATTGGTTTGCAATCGACGGTTGTATGTTTAAGA
>UXSR01005457.1:0-53416 GCA_900604375.1 Mesocestoides corti
GTTCGACTCTAATAAACGGTCGTGTTCTCTGTCGCCTCCTTTTTCCTATCCTCGGGTAGCTACGGGCTGTTAACTAGAGGTTTGTAAGGTAGTGCTAAGCCCTCTAGTCACTACATTTAGTGACCCCGACGTGATGAAATCCGGCTACTGCACATTTGGTTTTCCCAAAGTGATAAAACCACTTCATTTTTGACGCCATTGATTGGTGATATCCGTCGAATTTTTCACAACCCTCTCATCTGTTAACAATGAGTGACCCTATTTCTGTACACCTCTGTTTGGAAAACAGCATTTCAGTCAACTCTCTCCCGTGCTTTCACAATGCCCGAATTTGGCTTATGTGACCTGAGGACCATTTTCGTAATTGGATGATTGCCTCCCAATTCTCCAAATACTTTTATGCTGGTGTATCGCTACCGAGAGATGCTGTGACTCCTTGCGAGCACAAAGATCATCTGCCACAATTTGGACAAAAACGTGCATTTCCATATCCCAGGCCGTTTGGACCGTTGTCTGAAGCACCAGTGCAAAATTACCCACAGTCTAAATATGAGCATTGCAGTTAATTAAAGACTTCTTTTCGTTAACATTCCCGAGCGAAATTATAATAACAGGGTTGTGCTTCTTCCCATTTAGCTTAAACCCTCTAACGTTTCGATTGGCAGACATTGATAATTGTAAATTGGGAACATAGGCGTTGTTAATTTAAAAGACTATTTACGTATAGACATCTCAAGGTAGATAGCATTAAAGATATGCTGTGAGAAGATGCCAGTTGGCTAATGAGTGAGACATGCAGAAATACGCACCTTGAGACCAAAGTCCGGAAACGTTTATTGTCATCACATCCCGTTTCACGCTGTCAACGTCTACGCAGAATCATGACATTTACACTCAAATTAGCTCAAAATGGCAATTCAGTACAAGAAGGCTTGTTTCTCAAATTGTCTCATGCCTGTGCCTACTTCCGTTGAGATAGAACTCGTTCCCCAGAAAAATCTGGGTTCAACTATCAATATTTTGACAAATATTTGATTTTGTGTAAAATCCACGCTATCCGAGACCTAGCAAGCAAACATGTCATCAACCTGATTTTCTTATTTCCTATTTATTCCAACCAGTCCGTCGGTTGGCTAATTGCGTTCCCATTCTACCCATCGGAGACAATAACGTGCCGGTATTTCTCTGCCTACACTCCACATCTAAACAGCCGAGCTGCACTTAGTCATTTGTGCCTGAGGGGCGCTTGTAGTGAGTCAAGTTGATTCGCATCACACACACACGCCCCCCTTTTCACGGCTAGTGCGTCAGTCACGTGGGCTCGCCTGCCCATCCACCCCTCTGTATGTACCACTACCACCACCCGCTCTATCCATGTGACCACTTAGACGTCTGTGCTTTTACTAGTCCACTCAACTGTATCAGTCAACACAACACCGCTTCGTTGAGCTGTCTGGTAAACGGTTGTGCCTCGTCCTCTCTGGTCTCCATCTTCACAGGCACTCAGGGTAACGTAATCGGACTAGATTCAGCGCAGTGGCCCCGGCGTGGTTTAAGAACCACATGCCGGGGCCCTCAACACACTCTTCGACGATTAGTATAAACAAAAATAGACTCCTTTATTTTACACAAGGCTGCTTTCTTCAACCAAATTATGATGGTAGTTAGTTTATGTTCCGGTTCATTACGGTCAGTTCGTAGCCTGCAAGGTGCTCCGTTGATCCAAACTCGTCCCTAAAACAAATCAAATTGCTCAGTTAAAACTTATCGAGACCGATTGATAGTTAGCTAACATTATAAGATTTATGACTAGGGGATAAAAGTGTCACAATTAAGAAAAATGATTATGTGTGGTTTGGAGAAAGAGCAAGTGTTTGCGCGTGATGAATCACGCGAATTGCTGCAGGCATAGAAAGCGGCTGGCAAGAGAAAGTGGAAACAGAATAAGGCTCTAAAACCGCATATTATGGGGGTAAATTTGTTTTATATACCGACTTAAGCACAAATTTGTGGTCTTCACTTTGGACAGTGGCTGAGCAGCTGACAGAAAATCAGTCAAAAGAGAAAAAACTTCTTCCCTGCGGTTTGGATGGCACTTCTTCAAAGGTCTCAACATTTTATTATGCCACATGGCTTGCAGAACGTTCCCCCACAAAACAACGTCCCGCATAAACCAGCTTCGTCAACACACCAGGCTGGTAGCACGTGACATGTGCCTGAAGGGTAATGTTAACGTCAACACGAATCCTGAGACCAAAGTCTGGAGACAAGTGTTGACATTGCGTGCGGTCCCACGGTGTCGAGATTGTCCTGTTCACACGGTCAGTGTCCGCGTTGTGTTGATAATCGCAATCAGGTGATCCGCCCGTTCGGATACAGTGCTGATGTCCTGTATCGCAGCTACTTGTTTGCTCAACGGTAGTGCGTCTGACTCCAGATCAGAGGATCGCGTGTTCAAATCACGTCAGGGCCACCAGTTTATAGTAGCAGTCAGCCCGTTTAAACCCAGGAAGGGGAAAGAGGCGACAAAGAACACGACCATTTGTCGGTGTTACGATTGCCAAGTGGCTTTGTGTGTTTGTGCATTTATACCTCGGATGTGTGAGTCATACACGTGCTAACATCGAGACCTAGGTGTGAGGATAATCTAGAATAATCGTTCGGGCTAATGAGAAAGGGAGTTGAGGAATCGGGAGGCTGGCGCCATGCTGCGAAAAGGGGGACCCTGTGTCGGAGGCTGAAGTGACCGATTGTGAATCAACGCGATTCACAACACTTCGATTGTTGATTACATTTGACATTCGATATTCACTCACGCACTCTGCCATACAAGACTTGGTTGGTCAAATGTAAATAAATAGTTATATTTGCTATCACCAGTCTTTCCTTCCTCCTGGGCTGTTACGGACTGTCGACTATCAGGGTTGTAAGAAAGCGCTAACGAAGCCGCTACAGATCCATTTCTCTTTAGTCTCTCGCACAACACCTACCAGAAGATGCTGAATCAGTAAGCGACTCAGGCACCAGTGTACAAGTACTAATCGACACTACTATGTAGGTGACGAGTTATGGTATAGGTAAGTGTCTCCATGGTAGCTTGGCAACTTTTGCCGGTAGGCCAATAGTAAGAGATTGTTGACAATCACCTTTTGACGAAGTAGACTCCGAGGATGATCACAGTGAGAAGGACGAATGCGAGCAGTATGCAGACGACGACAATGCCGATGCGCCAGCTCGCCCGAGTGCCGGGTCCTGATGCAAGTTCGCTGACAGAGATTGACGGGGTGGCAGGAGCTACTTCCTCAGATGGGTCGATGATTTCATATTCGACTGGCGTGGTGTGTGTAGTGGGTGGTAAGAGATTCACCAGCGTGTTCGTCTGGTACTCGTTGTTGCCTGGTGCTGACAGTGTGTACAGCGAATGAGCTCGTTGTACTACAAGAAAAGCTTGACTTGTGAGACATTTTAAGGTACAATTACAGTTTCGACTAGCAGGGAACCAGAAATCGTGTAAATAGCACTGAATGAGTCAGAATCCAGCCTACATAACCACAGAGGGTCTAGTATTAAATGAATCCTTCCCACGTCTTAGATAGCCTGCTTGTGGTCATGGGTTTATCTAGAAGTAATTTGTGGCGAAAGTCCTAACACAATGTTTTGATCGTAAAACATTTACAGCTAACGGCACTGTTATCAACATTACCAGAGATCGGTTAGGTCTGCAAGTTTTCCATTGGCTCCTAGTAAAAGGTAAATTGTAAATAATCTCAGCATCAATATTATTTCCTGATTAATAGGTAAGTACATGGACGTGGTCCATATTTTTGCTGTACTCTTCTTCGTAAGACTCAGTGCAAACGCAAGAATCCCTGTAAACCGTAAAATTCACTTATCTGAAAGTAGGGTGATGATTTAGGAGTGGATTTGTCATGATACTGACACAGAAGTTGAAAATTGCTGCAACGACAATGACTTCAAAACCACAGGTCCTTTACTGAGGTTACTCGTTTCATGGTTTATGAGTGCAGAACCTCGGTCACAGTCAATTGGATGCAATATGGTCTGTCGCTTCTAAATGTTTGCTTTTAACAATCATATTTCTCCAAATGCGCTGTCCCAAAGGCTGCTGTTGTTATGTGGGCTGCGCATGAACACATCGATAAAATCATGCTCAATTCCACAAGGAATTGAAGTTGCCCAAAAGTTTCGTCTCAGGAGACTTTGCTATCCACAGATCAACTTAACTACAAATTAAAGCTCTGATTTACCATTCTCCGTTGAAGATACATTGAGTCTTATTGCTACTTCATTCAAGCTTTTAGTAATTGGTCTATTTTTCACGATCTGATAATTCAGTAACTTTTACGGCTTTCAAAAGTTTCTGGCATAAACAACCTAGATGTTAAATAATCTATCTTTGCATTTGTAAATACTTAATGCTTACAACAACTTCGTTATTGATCCGGATAGTTCGACAGTGTATACTCATTATCTGTTCTGTACATTTTAAACAGATTTCAACTCTTGGACAAGCACACTACCATGCATCGCCTCACTGTACATAAACAGACGCGAGGCGCCATTGTGTGTTTATAAATATTACTAGCGGGTAACGCCCTTTGCAGATTTGACATGTTTTGATCCACCAAATTGACGATGAAAATGCAACTTAACTTGGACATTCGTAAATGGGATTTCGCTCTCCATTCTCGTTAAAGCAAATGAAAAATAGGGCGACCGCAGTTTTTATTTAACCTGAAACATGAGGAGTTTTTTAAATCCAGTCTTGGGTTGATTTTCAAGTGTCTGGTTTGTAGGAAGCCATTTAATATGTAAAGAACAAAACTAGATTTACCAGTTCGTCGTGATTGATTTTTCTGAGCATTTCAGGCGTCTTAATGAATGGATTTCGGAATTAACATTAGTTGACCCTTGAAGTGATGATAGGTTTGACCAATACAAACATATGGCCTTAGGTTCAAGCAGTGTTAGAAGACGTAGACGTTTATTCTGACCACTTGGCAGTCCCGAATCGGCTAGAGTATATTAAACTATTGGCGTTTTCAGTTAAGTTACACCAAAGGCCGCCGGACTTAGATGGAGGATGGATAAAAGGACATCGATTTAAAAAGTGCCGTGGACAATTAAGGTACATGTGTTGAGTGAACCGTGTGCAAGCGGCACCCATAAATGAGGCCGAATTTGTTTCTAGAGATCAATTACCCCGTTCACTTGCTGGGCTTGGGGTTTGGGTGACGTTTCGGTAGAGCTTTGACGTCAAATCCTCCGAACGTGCGGGACTGCTGGTTCCGACTTGGTGCAGTTCTACATTCACCTTCGCGATCTTCGGCAGGGAGTTGCATTTCATGCCCGCCATGATGAGACGCTGTTTGGGCGATAGAACCTCCATTCCTTGAGGTAACAGTGCAAATTTTATTTACAAACACTACAAGGTAAAAGAAAAAACCAACATTCCAAGTAGGTCATTGCACTTTACTACCTAGATTAAGGGGATGCGGCACTTCACCAAATGCACATTGTCTAAATAATCTGTGCCTACGTCAAGCATGCTGAGGAAGTTAATTTGAAAGAAACCCAGACGACAAAATAAGAAAATATAAGCAAATGGTAGCATGGCTTAGGCTGCTACAGTATAATCATCGCACTGCTCTACATGAGGTTTTCCATGGCCGTGAAGTCTGTTTTATACTAGCACTCTCAGATTTCTCGTGTCCGTAGATTACTAAGAGAGACAGAAAGGTATGTTTACAGTTTTTTTCAACTTTGTCGACGAAATCAGGTCTTTCACACCACACTGCTCAATTTCCTCCACGTTTTATTATGCTCAAGAATCTAAGTACTCCTTTGCAGCAAAAGCAAGAAGTGAAAGACTAATTTTCTAAGTAGCCTGAGTTTGGTATTTTAATGTGCGAATAAAACGCAAATGGAAGGGTAACAATGAAGTACTCGAGTTGACGTATTTACTAAATGAAGCTGTAAACTGTGAAATACCAAGGTTTGTTAACATAAATACTTGAAAGACCTGACGCAAGCACTTAGACGACAAAACACATAAACCTAAAGGCAAGGTCAATTGAAAATTCATTGGTCCTCTGATTTAATCATCATCTTAGTCATTTGCAATAAACTGCTACGAATTGACTAAAAGCGTACTTCGACCATACACTGTAGAATTAGCAGATATTGCGGTTGGTCGAAAGATCAACCAACAGGCATGACCGCAAAGAAGTTCTCTGGGGTGCTTTCATAAGAAATCCGAATTACTTCACTCCATCACGTGACTCGCCGTCCCCTAACCCATCGCATCTGATCATCGGAACACTGGGTCACAGGTTTTAACCAAACACTGAACAATGCCTTCTTGATTCTTGCATAGAAGATAACCAGTCTGGCT
The DNA here is from genome assembly GCA_900604375.1 of Mesocestoides corti. Classification (NCBI taxonomy): domain Eukaryota; kingdom Metazoa; phylum Platyhelminthes; class Cestoda; order Cyclophyllidea; family Mesocestoididae; genus Mesocestoides; species Mesocestoides corti. The sequence continues at coordinate 6,416 of UXSR01005457.1, forward strand.
ACGGAAGCCTCAACCGGATTGAATGAAAAATTGGTGCTGAGTTGGTTTTTACAGCACCATGCTCTTTTCAGTTCAGATCTGCATGGCTACGTATCATCAATGCGTAAGAAACGGCTTATTTTAAATTACTTTTGAAACATTTAAATGCCATTTACAAGCTCTGAATACGTAAATCTAATGTGGCAAAATCGATCACAAAATGACGAATTTATAAAGGGCTGAAAGCTGTACTATTGATTGGGTAACTTACGTTTGTCTAAGCGATACACAAGTAGCGAGTGGAAGTTTGCGTGACCGAACTCATAAATCTGTTCAGTTAGCTCAACCAATGGGCTTCTCAGATGCATGATGGACTTTAACCCTTGGAGAGCACAACTGTCATCACTGCATATTCTCGGTTCAGATAATGCAAAAAAAAACGAATTGAAGAGCAAACACACCTCACGGTGAGCTTAAACCAGGTTTATTTTGGCCTGAGAAGCCAACCAAGCGTTTCGTATACATCTTCACAACAGAATTCCCACGACGTCAATTTCTCAAATGCTGGATTTGGTCCCTGAAACGTTGGTCATTCCAAATGTTCACAGTAGTACCCCACGTGACACTCCGGATGAAAAATGCGATGAGAATAAGGTTAGCAAAATAGAATCCCCCCGGACCCCGCCTAACAGGAGTCGAACTAGCGATTAATCACGAATCTAGGACTGGGACAACGATGAGCGCGCCGTTCCTCTAGCCAACTTCAGAATTTCTGTTGGTGGAAACAACAGGCTATCACATTATTAACACGGGCATCACGTACGGCCACCAAATAACAACTCCTAGGAATAACTGTCTGTAATTGGTTGTTTAGATGCACGTTCTAAGTGGTTTGTGCACACAGAACCCTCGAATTTCAGGTTCGCGGAGTCAACTTATTTACGACGAGCCCAATTCACCACAGAAGGCAAAAGATCCAAAAAACACATTTGTTGCTTTAACATCATTGTAAAATATATAAAAGGAAGTTAGTAAACATCACAGATAGGGGAATCGACGACGTGAAAGCAGTGCATCTTCGTGTGTGCATGTGAAGAGCTAGACGTCGGTGTTTGGGGAGGGTTTTTGTCTACCGCGTCTCTGTGCCAGCAGAGAGGCTCCAACTGGCTCCAATTCGGTTCGCGGACTTGTTTTTAACGCCTTGAAGAATCCTGCGATTGTTGCCTTTGCAAAATAAAAACAAATAATAAACGTCTCTATGTCGCTGTAACCAACGTTTAACGGCTCCATCAAACAACCCGCGAATGCCCAAGTGCCTCACCAAACGTACTTAGTACTTGGATAAGTATAATCTAATTGGGAAATGCTAAACATTTTGGTGTAAAAATTTTCTTAGTAAGAGAGCTCGCCTAATCAGAACTGGACCCGATATACGTGCGTCAGCCTACGGTGCATTCAGCCAAACCCCACCTGTTTCATTTAAGTCAGGTCAGCAAGTCGCTGCCCGTTCATGGGACCTTAGTTTAATCTCGCGTTTCTTTACTTTAGTAGATCAGCATAGACAATCAGTTATGTTGACTAGGATGCCCTGAGATCCTTAAATCCCATTGGTCGTACGGTGAATTTTGCTAGTTCATGAAGGTCACCACGATTCACGTAAGACCGAACCACTTGGCCTCGTGCCTGGGTTTTCACCACCTCTTGATCCTCCTTATTAGCACACCAAGGATGCAGCAGCAGCGGCAAAAATTTAGTTTCCCCAGTGTGCATGCGAGTCCCTTACAAACTTCCGTAACTAACACACACACACACACTTGTCAAGCGGCTTAGAATTTCCATTCTACTCATGGTTGCGGGAAGTCACTCAAACGTTATTCTCAGGGCATGGGGAGATGCATAATCCCGAGACAATTTAGAGGTATCGATTTGAGATCGCAAAGCGGCCCTCTTACCTTTACTGACTGAGCATCGGGCAGTTGGAGGATGGAAGGCGGGCGGGTGGGTAAGGAGTTTCTGCCCTTTATCCACGGATGCTGCAGAATCTCAGAGGCGGTGGGTCTTTTCTTTGGGTCAACGTTGAGCATACTGAGAACTAGGTCCTAGCAAAAGGAAACCGAAGGTCGTAAACCGAGTCAAATGCAGTTACTCCCCCCACGCGCTATCAGCTGCAGCAACTTAATTTGGTGTTCAGTTGGATCATGACAGGGAGGAAGCGGCAGTCGTTAACTGCAATGCTTCTGGTGAAAGATCCCCCAAGTTGTGGCCATGCATTTGGATAATGGAACACTCAAATTAGCTGCTTTACGCATTCATCTAAGCTTTGATGTCGACAACCTCTCAGACTTGAAGTTCTCGTCGTCAAAGTTAAGAAAGAAATCCATAGCGCATGAAATTCTGTCCAGACGTTCATGAGCACACCCTCATCACTTCCTACTGGTCGTAGAAGTGACATGTTAGGCATTTCCATTAACCATTAGAGCTTCGTATTTGCATTTGTTGTTATATTCAATTATCGACACAGACTCGGTCCGTGGGCAAGCAAACGGAACTTGCAATTAATTCAAGATTGGACAAACTTAGGGGAGAGAATGCTTTCGCCACAATTATTTCCCCCAGCAGTAACCGCCACTTACCGACTCTAACATCTACATGTTAGGCTTGATTTATCAGCTGCATTAAATTCGACTCTTACCGATGGCCACTTACCATTTGCTCACGGAACATGCGGTAATAAGCTCGAGTGCCTTTTAAGGTGTACACTTGTTGTGTGCATTCATTGGTTACGCTGTTTATTGTCACAACGTTTATCGTTTAGGGGACATTCCTAAATCGCCGGCTTTTCTCTGTGGAATCGGCGTACCTATGCCTCTTAATAACGAAGCGGTTGTTTTACGTTTATTTTTTACACCGACTTCCTGCAAACTACAGTAGCTACACGACATCCACAGTAGTTTAAATTACAACAACAGAAGAACCTTGGCCTCATCGGAGACTGAATTCCAGCTGGCTTCGGTTAGTTTCGGTGGTTCCAATTCAATTCGCCGAAGGATGACCTCGGGCGCGTCGCTAGGTCCCGTGGCGAAGGGAACTCGTCCAGCCAGCATTGCATACAAGAGAATTCCCAGACTCCAAATGTCGCAGGCCATGTGGTAACCTTGCATTTTAAGTACCTGTGGAAATAGGCAGCAGATGGCAACTCGATCTCTTTACTTACTTAATATAAGTAGGGTAAGTTGTTGTAGGCAACTTACTTCTGGAGCCGCAAACTGGGCCGTGTAGCAGGGTGTCATTAAGAGACCGTTTTCAGCCCTCAGTTGTTTGGCAAAGCCGAAATCGCAGATACAAATGCTCTCCGGGGAGCCCGTTGAATCCGCGTAGAGGATGTTCGATGGTTTCAAATCTCGGTGGACAACCTGAAGCCATTACGTCAAGTTCATCATCGGGCCAATTTTCACATTCGATTGGACCAATGAAATGCCTGATTTTTACATTGTACAAATTCAAAATGCATTCCAGGGGTTAGATTTTAAAATGATCAGTATAAGTGAAAAACGCCCTGCTCCACACGAGCTCATACCGAGGGCAATCAAACGGACAGAATTCGGGAACGCAGTGCCCAGAAAATGCTTAGCGAAATCGGCCGAGGTAATGTTGGATACCACTCTGACGATGGTGACTGATCAATTTTTTAAACCAAAACGTCTGGAGAAAACACAATGGTCCAGTTAGTGGGTGTCGATCTTTTTGCCGAAAGGCGGGTGGTGAAAGTGCAATTACACCTTACTCTTGATTAAGAATTAGACAGTTGGATTACATGCACTCAGGATTGTCCTGTGTCCCCAAGTGTATGCTCTAAAATCATCTTAATTCGGTCATTTATGGTTTGGTGATTTCGAAAACCAATCAGCTTTGTCGGTTAGGATGATGAATCTATTGAAATTATTGCCATACTTGATAGTCCAATGCTTCGAGGCATTAGTAGAGTTACAGTTCAACTTTTAGAAAAAAGTCTTTTTTAAGGGTGTGCAATGAAAGGATTTATGTCTCATGAGTGGTGACTTCGACGGATGCACGTCAGTAAATTCTAAGACAGTGGGTGGCAAGTTAGACAGGCCCCGCTAGGAAGCACTTCTAAATTGGGTACAGAGGGGATAAGCACTAGACTCCGAAATGCATGTAATTAGCTTAAATAATTTTTATTTTTTTAAAGGTGGTTGAGGGCAACTGGCAATAATTCGTAAGGGATTCTCAAACGGCCAATCCAAGGTGAATTTAGCTTATCAGCCACAAGGAAACTGCACTCAACCTCGATTATCTAACCTCAGGTGTGAATTCATGTCTACTGACTGTTTCCAGCACAGACCGCCACACAACAAAGTTGGTTTTGTTGCATATCAAGAAGTTGTGACCTCGGTAATTGCTACAACTCCATCGAACCATAAAAAGGACAATTTACCAGCTGTTTGTGGAGAGTATCAATGGTACGGGCAAGGACCTCCAGCACAGAGCTAGCTTCTTTCTCGGAGAAACACTTCTGCCGCGTGATTTTATCAAAGAGTTCACCTCCCTCGAGGTAGTCTAGCACAAGGTACACGCGCCTATCGAATTCATAAATCTAGCAAATGAAGAAAACATCAGATTTTGTTAAAGATTCTAATACCGACTTAATTCACCACGTGTCTGCGTAGTGTGCGATGCTTACTTCGACATTAAACACTATCAGAGTCCACATCACCAAGGAGTATTTTGACGGTCAGTGTAACATTTGTAATGTCATTTCTGTATTACCCTTTGTTTTACTGTACTGATTTTGTTAGAACACTATTCAAGCTCGACTCTAGTGTTAAGCGACTACATATGTCGTACACATTTAGTGTTTACTCTACGTATTGCTGTAAAATTTATTGTTTATGATAACCGCAATAACAACTGAACCTGTTGGAGCGTATATATCCGCTAGTATTTAGTGTTTTTATTGATTGATCCACGGTATTACACTAATCCATTTCTTAATCATTGGAACCTCATCAATGCGAAATGAGCAGACGCTAAAGGTTAGTTCCCGGTGACATACAAAAGTTGAATCCAAACGGCCTGAGGAACGCTCATTGGTGGAGCGAATCGCAAGGTGAGTTAGATTTGATTGGTGCAGAAATACGCAAAACTGATGGCGTTTAATAATTGAGCCACCACGTAACGATACGGTGCTGAAGGTCCCAAGGGTATGCTAAGCGCGGTATCGACTTTGAAGCACTAGCCAACCACTCGCCAGCGTTGACTTGAACATTGCTGAGGACTTTACGAGTTGAGTCTGGTAGATGGTGGCAGGGGGGGGCATTGCATCCTGTTTGTTAAGGGCACATAGGCTTACCTCTCGTAAGGTTACGATATTCGCTATTCCTTTGAAACGTAGAAGAATTTGCACTTCCTCCGTTGGATCATGGACAGTCTCATCAATAACCTACAAGCCATAAACCGCGGTTATTTAGAAAACATACAAAGTACACCAGTAATGCAAACAAAAACGTCGGAGATTGCTGATGAAAGCAATGAGGCATTCTGTAACTGAACAATAATCCAAGCTTAGGGTCCCATTGTAAGAAAATGGAACAATGGTGGAGCCAAATTCTTCGGCAAAACAGCGGGCAACGAATACCCCAGCAGGGAGTTAGCAACGAACTGCCTCAAAACGAAATATGAGTAATCAGCGGCGCTTGCATAACGAATTTAAGTGTGGGGAAATGGGCAAGCAAGCAAAGACATAATGAGGTCTCTCACCAGAATGTGCACGGGCCGGTTGAGCGACTAATGCATGGTATAGTGAATACCCAAGTGTGGAGGAGACACCGCCGATGGCAAAATTTCCCACAAAACCGCACCAGACTGGCGCCGAACTGAAATTCTACAGAAACTAAAACCATAACCGAAACAGTCGAAATCTGGAAATTTTGTGTCACTCATCGGTACCAAATTCGGTCGGAAGGCATTGAGAGTGAATGATAAGCATATTCCTGCGTAAACATAAGGATAACAAAAGTTCTCCACATAAAATCAAAACTATTATCGAGCGAAAGAGGACCGTAAGCACATGTGAATGTAAAACAAGACAACTGACAGTACTGAATTATGACAAATGACTGTCTAGATACAACCTACGACGCGCTACTGCAGAAAGGAAGGCCAGAGTAGCGGCAAAGATGGTGTTGCTGTTTGGAACGAACAATTCAGACAGAAGGTTCGTATAACAGGTACCTTTGATAAACCAGAAATAATCACAGTCATTTCCAAAATACCACCATTATTTTACCATTTATAGGTCTAATTTGTCAATTTTTATTTAGCAAAGGTCACTACGCGCAAGAAGAATGTTCTATTTTAAGGGAATAATCAAAAAGGCACCAAATACAAGTTGCGATTTGAAGAGAAGTAGCCACTAGTAGCCTTAAGTGAATACATTTGATGTCAAAAACGGTCTGAAATACCAGGAAAAAATAACAATGCAGCCTACCTTGACAGCAAAGATGCCACCGGTGGACGTCTGTTTGCACTTGTAAACTGTAGCATAAGAGCCTGTCCCGATTTTATCCAGAAGCTCGTAGTCACCAGTGAAATCCTTAAATTTGACTCCGCTGATCCGCTTCAAGTTTGACGCGTGACGAGGCCTGAAGCCTAAAAGGTTGGCGAACAGTCGAATGCGTTTACGTACGTCGAGAAAAGTACCCGCCAATTGCTCCGCAAGTTACTGGACTACTACCGACTCTGCCTTTTCACACTGGCATAAAAATCTCTGATATCTACTTCACTGCCGCATTTCAAAAGTTATAATCTGACCTCAGGTCGTAATTGCACTTAATCGAATCACTACGTTCTTGCCTATTTGAAAGCGATTTTTCCAATCGGAGTGTCGAGTTAAAACCTAGCGAAAGCCGACTGGCTAGATTGGCATGCAATGGGCCCAAGGAAGCTGTAAAACCTGGGCCGGTGGTCAATTAGGTGCGTGCATAAAAGTGGGAAGGCTTTTGTGGTGCACATTGGCAGCAGCCGAACAGCGAAGCCGCGATTACCACTCGACATGACTACCTCAAGTTAGGCTGTTGAGCGTGGGTGTGTACTTTGAGTAAGCTCGCAAAACAAGTGAGTGTGTGTGTGTGTGTGAAGAGGAAGAATACACAATGAATTACCGACAGACATGTCGGCACGGTGCAAAGAAATTGAGATTGATTGGATGGGAGGCGACACAGCGATAAAAATCACGCCTGCACATTGAACTGTTTTTTTTGTTCGTTTTAATTTACTCGATTCTTTAACCATCTTTTTTATCGAATGAATTGCTACTCAGGGTTTCCCGGGATAATTTTGCACACAGGAACAGTAGGAGGTACTAAAGGAATACAAGTTAAACTGACACAGCAAATAATTTGCATCGGAATTTTTTCCCTTCAAATTCCATAAAGTTGGGTCGTTGTACAGGGCGCATCACTTGACACTCCCATTAATCGCGTTCAATTTAATAAATGAAGCATGCATTTATCCCGATTAGTCAACCTCAGTCACTCAGATCCGCATTTACCGATATTAAAAGAAACTATTGATAACTGGTGCACCAAAAACTCGCGTGAGTCCATTTTTCGTTAGTTAAAGAGAAAGAGTGAACACACCAGTATCCGCCTGACGAAGTTTGATGGCATCAGGCTGTTTGTCAGACAGGAAGGGTGCAACGTAGCTAAATCCCCGGAACAGTTCATGGGCGGAAGCGCTTGGCGGGGCAGCGGGAGAATCTGCGTCGTGATAAAAAAGGGAGAGAAAAATATCAGGTGACCGAATGGAGATAGACTGCTAGCACGAGTGTAATTGGTAATTCTTCAAAAAGGCTGATCTAACGCAGCATCGCTCGATCTCTACTTTGATTTAAACATGTGAACACGGAAGCCGACAGCGTAAAGGCAAATTTACACATGATCGTGTTCTGTACCTTTCGGTGTTCTGGTGGTGTATTCTTTGTCAAAGTTAAAGGCAAGATTATCCAGCATACAGGTTGGTTTAAATGGAGGCGTGACCTTGAGGTTAACTAGGTCGGTCCAGTTGATTGGTTTGAAAAATTCGTGTGCTTGCAAATCCTTGAATCCGTTAGGCCCATAACCTGGATAGCGAAAAAGAAAAGAACAAGGGCATTTATTTGTGGCTACTGTGAGAAGGGTTTAACAAATTCAAAAAAACGCGCTTAAAATTAAAGCGCGCGTTACCTAGGGTTCCAATATCAGTCAGTGTTATTTTCGAGATCTATAGCCGGACTTTTTGGCAAAAAAGATGTTTAGGTGGTTTTAACCAACGGCTACGTATTGCCAAATTGGCCTTACCCATCGATCATGCTGACTTTTTTCGCCTGGCTTAAATGAGCACTGTAATTCTTGACGAGATGCAGCCATTGGAATACTGATTGCGTGTGTCCAACGCAATGAACAAACGTCAATTAAAAGGACGAGGTGGATTATTTCCTAAGAAGCATGTTTTCACTTGCTTACGTAGAAGAGCGCACGTTTTGGGGGCTGCCGTGATTTGATAAACTTGAATTGTGCACGACTTCCTTCATGTTTCACATTAAAAACAAAAATCCCATGTACGACAACTCTTATCCCAATCTACTCAACGGAATAATGAGAGTTAACATAAAGACATATGAACGGTTTAAATTGTAAATCAAGATTCCGCTAGTGATGAATCACAGGGCACGCATTCATCCAGCGGCAAAGATTAACACAAATTACGAAAACATTTGAGGCACCAGAAAAGAAGACGTGCTCGCCAGGTAGGTCTAACTGATTGGACAAAATACACGCGATGGCGACATCCCGCCACCATTGCCATCAACAATTAACAAATAGAGAAAAAGCCAAGAGTAAAGTTGAGGCACAAGAGCAATCAGATCAACTGACTGGATTTTCAAGTCCACCAATTCGTGGCGTTGAACCATGTTGCGTAACCGGCGGATTCAATTGTGAGATTATGTTAAAAAACAGTAATATGTTACTGGGGCAATTTGAGTAGGCTGAACTACACTCATAAGGTTGCATGAGATACAACTGCTAGCCGAAAGAAAATATTTTATGGGGTCTCACAGTCTCAGGAGGGAAAGTGGTCGAATTGGGTAGAGGTAGACGCCGGAACACGCAGGCACGAGTACATTTTGCTGCCACTCTGGGATGCGTCTGCATTTTTATCTGATGCAGCAAGGCAGATTTGGTGAAATTTAAAACTCTAATCCGTGACCATTCTATAGCAAATTACATTATTAAACTTAGAGTTGATTGCATCAGTGAGGAAGTATGTTAAATTGGTGCAATCACATTGTTCTCGCAAAATGCGTAATGGTCACCAGGGACAACAAAAGTGCAGAAAGAAATAACTTCAATTTTACACAAACCTAACTAGAACTGATATTCTGTGTAGGGCAAAATCATGTTGGTTTAGGGTCATATTGGCAAGGTGATGATATGCAAATCGTGACAGACCACTGCGAAATGTTACATCCGTATGCTGTTAACACGGTGAACCAATAAGGCGACATCGCAGTCTTCGAAGGTGGTTTCGTGCTACAAGGATCGCCTATTTTTCTTAAGATTTGCTGGCAATTGAACTCACCCAGACGATTAGCTGGCGTTCGCTTGAAGAGAGCACGCAGGAGACTTTGAGCGCCGGCACTGAGCATCTGAGGCATTTCAAGTTTGGCCCTAAACGACACACAATGGAGTGTTATGGGTTAAAATGCTTTATTCGTACGGCCACCGACCTGTGACGCGGAGTCTATAATGTCCGCAGGAACGTAGCTAATCACCAAAGCCACAGCCTGGGTCGAAATTCGGGAATAGGGCCGCTTGGGTGGACTTTAAAATTGTCAGTAAAATGCCTCATATGTCGACGTGTATGCAAGGGGCCAACTCAACGTCAAGACAGATTTCCAAAGCCACGTTTTAGTTGGAATTTCACAAATTCCAGCCAAAACACTTGAATTGCTATTCTCTGACACACCGGAGCCGTTGAGTAAAAATAAACCGTGGAATTGACTAAGCTGCAGAAGACGGGTATAGGACGAAAGACGGCAGAGACAAGACCGATTACTAGACAGCCCAACCGAATTATCCTAGTTGCTCCCCTGCACCTAAAAACGCGTCTAACTAAATGGGATTGTCGATCAGTTCTGTCTGGGTGAAAAAAAAGTTCAGTGTGGCGGAGAATGAGATGACCGGGTTCACGGACTTGAATCAGCACGATTCGCTACAGTTGACAGCCATTTCTAGAGATCCGCCAACCTGCTTTTCGCACGTGTAACAATACGCGTTCCAATGTCCGTTAGTGCTTCGGCGTGGCTTCCTTTGGTAATGTTTAAACGGCAAAAAAAAAACACGAATAGACACACAGCACTGCATAATTCATTGCGTTAATCTAGTTAATGCGGAAATTAATTCTCTGACAACGTGGACCTCCCCAAATCTCATTAAAGTGTACATACAACTGGATGCTGCAAACGACGCAAATACAACAATGATGTTTCGTTAATGCACAACACGCCCACACGTCAACCCTACACGCTTGAAAATGAAACAGAAACAGCGTTTAGAGCATCGTGAAATCATCCAATCGTTCTACAATACACCTGACTCTCAGCGACACCGACAACACGTACTGACACTGGCCTACCATCCGTGTCTGCATTTTTAAACTCACAGCAAACCAAAAGGAAGTGTGAATGGATATTTCAGGTAGGTAATGAGTCTGCTCTGACACTGGAGAGCAATCCCTCACAAGCCACATGTTTGTTAGTCTGACTCGAGATAATGGCGACGTGCAAATGGGGCAAAACCGCTTTTTTAAGAACTCCGGACCTTGCTGCACAGTGGAAAGGAACACCTGGGGTTGTTATAAGAGGGGAGTGTCCCAGCCTGATTTTAAAGTAGTTTGAGGGTGTGAGGCATTTCATTGAGGCCGACTAAATCTGAACCGATGACTCAAACTAGAGTAACAAAATACATCAGCAGTGCAGTAGTGGTACTCAACATTATAACAACTGTCACCCATGGCAGCTGCCTAAATTTGACCCCAGGCTAGGTTTAAATGTAAAAACATCTCAGGGGTTATTCAAGACAAAACAAGCATACTACGACAACTTAACGCTTAATGGCAAGGAAAGTCGGGAGTCATGAGATTTTAAAAATTACAAATCATGATTGCTCGCTAGTAGCGCCTGAATTCCAATAAGTAGGCACTGTTAGTCGAAGGTTACTTGTAACAAAAACGGTCAAGTGGCAGCTTAAATCTAGTAGAATGCGTGCGTGGTTAAATGGCTCGATGAATTCCAACAGCCAATTTCCGCTCATGGAGAATGGATTACAACGGTAGATAACGTTTATTAGTAAAACGCACAGACTAGGCGAAATGCCACAGCATTATAATTTGACAGCATCTTCGGTAAAACACCCTGAATGGTAGTTTTTGTTGTTGAAAGTGTTGGGGATCCACTATTCCCCAGGATTGGTTTCTGGTGCTATTTAAATTCTATTCACTAACATTTGTTTTGCTACGCTTTTTATCAAGTCAAGGTCAACCCTGACTTGAATTAGTTTCGTTTACGATACTGCACTCTGCACGTGGCTGACGTGATTAAAGCTCCCCTGGTCTTGTTCTTGTATTAGCCTGGGAAGGTCGGTTCTAGCTTCAGCTAGGGATCTGGTACCATTATTTGAGTGGTTTTCTCTTTGTTACGGGCAACCGTAACAGAAGGGAATATCAGACCAGTCTATGTCGGTGATTACTACTACTAACGACTCTGTAAATGTACTTTTAAAGTGTCATAGATCAGGTTTTTTAAGAATGAAGGATTGGAGGGTGATTAGTAAACACTTATCCGGTCGCGAATACACAAAAGCCCAGAAGCGACGTCACACAACCATTGCACACTTATGATGGGGACTTGGACTTCGTTCGCTCGCTTTTGACCAAGGCGACTGCTGTCAAAATAGACTACATAACCTCATTTGGAAAATGGGGATGTTGAGCAGAATTTAAAAAAATCAGAGAGGAATGTTTGGTTAAAATTTCTGTGAATTTTTTTGCTGGTGGGTTTTATAGGAAAGTCGCAAATAAGTTTTTTTTTTAAAAAAAGCAGATTTTATCCGGTAAACCATTTCATTTTTTGGCCTAAAGTAACTGCTTATAACAATATGCAAGGTAAAGATTTTTCAAAAAGGCTGATCTAGGCCAACCCTTACCCCTCTTGAGTTAAATTAAATTTGGTTACAACAGTTTACATCCGGAATTGACCGTCAAAGCGGTGTTACAGTGCATAAGGCAGACCATCTAAGCGAAGCCACGGTGTTACTACAGGCTGATTTATGACGAACACGCGACGGTTTTCAATTAACACGAAGGTAAAGTTTTTGAATGCGCCTCTGAAATAAGCTGATATGATTTGCGTGGCTGTCTAACATCAAAGGACGCGTTTCAAGATAGCACTTAGAGGCCAAGCACCACCTGATGAGGAGATGGTCAGGTCAGAGAGAGTGTCCGGATCCTGCGTCCTCTGACAGCCAAGTGGGAATCTGCTGTAAGTCAGACTTAGGTGGATGGTCTTAAACGGTGCACACGCTACAACATTCTTGCGCACAAAACACACCGCAGTAATTTATTCCAGCAGGTCTCGTAAGCTAATGGTACTGGAAACCTCAGTGGTTAAGTCGCTTGTCCGCAACCTTTCGGAAATGCCGCAAAGTCACGTACTTCCGATAAAGCACAGTGGCTATTTTGTTGATCAGAACTGAGGCACTTCTGGCTATTTCCTTGTTTTACCAGATACAAACGTCTTTTAGCCCAAGTGTGAGGTTAGAGACTTGTTTTTAACAAAAAAATCCTTTCGAAATTTCACCGACAAATCAGGTGAAATAGATGATGCGATGGGGCTGTTCGATTGTTCCTCAAATGACTAAGCCATTAGCTTCAATTTATCACCACTTCGTATTAATACAAGACGAGATTCAGTGGGGCCACTCAGTAGCGAAACAAAATATAATTGAGCATTTAAATAACTGGCTCACTTAACAGAAGGCAGAAAGAACTGTAAGGAGAGCTCAGGTGGTCAAATGCAGGAAATTCTTTGGCATTTAATGGGGAACTCGGGATCGGACAGACGATCCCCCTTGGCAAATTTTAAATGAAGCCACACACTACACCCAAACTTGCTTATTAATCTCTGGGAATCTGGGCGCAAGATCAGGTTTTAACAGTGGAAATTTACATAAGTGTCACACAGTCCACATTGCAGTTTTATAAGCTCGAGAGTTACCGAGCTCAAGGTAAAGCAGCCATTCCTTTCATTCTAGTTATGGAAAAAACCCCTGCACGTGCTGCATCTGGTGACTTGGCACCTGGCAGTGTACATGAAATCTACTTGAAATTTGTGTGGCTCAAACATCGCATTTGAGCATGAGATGCGAAATCAAGTAAAATCACGCTGACAATCAGTTGAAGGCTCTGACAGAAATGTTACCCTACCAATGTGGCATTTTGATCCAAGTCTGCCGCAGGAATTAACTGCGATTGGACAATGTCGATATTAATCCCGTTGCCGTAGGGTCTAAATTATGTATAAACCAGGATGATTGTTGGAGGAAACACAAACGGGCAATTTTTGCCTTGCCTTAAAATGGAAGATGTACCCTAATCTTGTTAATTTTGTTTATATGAAATCAAGGAACCACGCCTGTGATTGAAGACTTAGCAAGCAAAAGGTCACGCAACCGATATAATGGTAAAACATTTCTAATCTGATTCCAACATCTTTTGTGTAAGCTAGTGGACACTCCACAAGAAGTCAGCTGCTTCCTGTAAATTAGCCCAAAATTTAAACCAGCTCAAATGAGACACCCAGACACCATATATTGGCCGCAGAAATTTCACTACAAGCTGTGGGCTGTGCCACTCATTAACTGTGTACCACTTGACAAGCAGCACACCAATGAAGGCATTGAGAAACCCAGGGGTGGTGATGCGTCCATTCCAGGGACCAGTTACAACAGAAGCCTTTGACAGTTTAGGCCGTTCGAGAGACTTAATAAACTAGGACCAGCACTAATGGGAGCTACATCTGTATGCGGAGGTGGATGCTGATATACATTAAGTCAACGTTACACCACTGCCAATCAGCTGAAATTGGAAACATTGCCGAGATAGCATCGTTAATCGGAGAGAAATCACTGATAATACGTAGACAACTTAAGGGTACGATTCTCGTTGTTTTGTAGCTTTAAAGAAAGCGTCGCTCTAATGGAATTTGTTAGAATAACTACCGGGGCTAAAGGAGCTAATTAAGAGTAACAAGCAGCCTTGAAAAGACAACACTACGCGATAACACTTGTGATAGCAGATTTCCAGGTTTGGAAACTCTGACTGACTTGTCGTCCGACGCTAACCTCCATAAGACGGCCAACATCTCAAGTTATTGATCGTTTCTTGAATTGGTAAACAAATCGAACGTTTCGAGCAGGGGATCATTGGGACGCAGCGGGGAGAAGCGAGGTGCACGCTGAAGTGGACCATGTCCGTTACCGTCAATCACCTCTTTCGTCGCACGCCAGAACGCCCTTGTAATTCATTTCCACCTCTATTAAAGCGTCCGTACCAGTTAGTTACTCGCACACGTCTGAGTAAGCGCTCGACTACATATACCTTCCCCGTAAAAATAAAACAACTGAGTGAGTCATCTGGTGGCCGGTCGTGTCTCTGTCACCCATGGTCATCTCAACTCCTTGGGGACTGAGCCTTGGCGAGACGCAGCTCCTGTGTGTGGTTTCAGCAGTTCCAACAAATATGGTCTGGAAACATCGCTTCTGACCTTACATTACATGCCCTTTTATGCAAACTGATAAATTGCAAGGTCGTTTTGCTTGACTTTTACCTTACGCGAACATAACTCCACATCGGTCAAAACCATTGTCGTGCCTGTTTACTCACGTATCAGCAGCGTGACAGCCAAAACATTGGATTATGCTCTAATTGAATAATAAATGGTTGGCGCCTGAGATTAGCTGCATGTTACTCGATGATGAACGCCGAAGTGGCAACCAAGCTGTTCTTTTTTTTACTAAAGACAGATGGTTGAAGTTTTGATTTGACGTCCAGATTAGATAAACCTAGCAACAATGGCGCTACTTGTACAATACAAAAAATAGAGTACAGGGAATGGGCCCGATATGTTCCACTGCTACTCATTTCGTGGACGACGTGAGTCAAATAATGTGACATGACACTCATTCACAACTCAAGACAACAATGACACTGGTAGAAGACCTCTTGAAATCACTTAAACTGACCCAAAAAAACAGTCCAATTTCAAGCAGCCAATAGAAACAGAATGACAAAAGTTACCAGCGAAAAGAATCTAATCTGATTTAAAAGGCATTCAAAAAGGTGAGTTTCGTGTGGTCACACGACTGATGCTTACGTCCCAAACAGACGCTGTGGGCTAACCAACATACCATACTAAAATGTTACAAGTTAAGTGGACCAACGCTATCTCCATAGAAACATGTGAGCCGGCGTTGTCGCAGTGAAGCAAAACGTCTTTTCCGTTGACTAACTATAACCTTGTCCTGCCGACTTCCTCCTTCAGCCAGGGTAATTATTGGATGTGCTCAGTGGAACCAATAGGATGCACTGACGGTAATAGCTCGCAGTACACCACACCTGTCAATTCCCACCAGACAACATCAATGGCGACAAAGAACCTCACCGAGAGCCTGGCCCAGGACTGACCATTACCGAAATCTACCAGATCTAATGTACGGAGCCCAGCACTAAGTGCCATCGGTGGGCCGTTTGAGAAAGGGCGTATTCCCATTGCATGCGAGCGACAGTATTTCAATCCACGAAAGTGTCAGCCTTTTGATTTAAACCCTGTCAGTCGTAAACGGTCATTCAGGTCTATTCCGCCTATTTTCTTATCAACAGAAGTAGCACTACTTGTAGTCTGATGTTCGGCAGTCTGTTGCTTGAGCAATTTCGGAGGAAGAACACGGCAATAGACTCCGTTTTTTTAGCTATACGGAAGATTGATTTGACTTTTACCTACACTTTTAATGGGAACGATAATCCTAGCTGTAACACGATTGTCTGATACGCCCGCATCCCTGTTTTGTATTTTGATCAAATGTATTTGTAAAATGAAGGGGCGAATGCATCATGTACTGGCAAAAACGCGATTTTGGAGAGCATGGACTTACTTCATGATCTGGTACATTGTATCTTTTCTGGTTTCGCCACGGAAGGGCAGTGAACCAGTGAGCATTTCGTACATAAGTACACCGAAGCTCCACCAATCAGCTGCTGGCCCATGGCCCCGACGACTCACGACCTCAGGTGCCATGTACTCAACTGTTCCGCAGAAGGAATAGGCTTTTGCTCCCGCTTCTTCACTGAGGGCCTCTTTAGAGAGACCAAAGTCGGTTAGCTTGATATGACCTTCTTCGGTTAGGAGAATGCTACAAAAGAAAACACATTTTTTTGTCACATCGAGATTTCAACTATGACATGTAGACATCGTACAGCTTCTTATTTGTCTAAATCCATAATTAGACACCTTAATTAATGGAAATCAAAGCCTCCGCAGTTTTTTTAACAATACCTTTGCTGGCCACATTACGTGATTGGTCGACAGCTTCTGTTCCCAGGAGATAAGCCTACGACTATTATATATTCCACAAAAACATATCGCCAAATGTGATTTTTACAATTGTTTACAAAGAATGTTTTATGTACGCCACGTTATTATTGCGTCTGCGCGGTACAATCACCAAATCGTTATTTGGAAATTTCGTGAGACCAAGCCTTCACACAAGGCAAGGTTTGCATTACGCGGCGGAAAATAAAATACAAGGTGTGCTAAATCAGAGAGTAAAACACGATGCGTCATTAAATTAAAACCGGTGTAAACTAAACCAAAGTAGAGGCTAGCGACTAACCAGCACGGTAAATGTCGGTGGTGCTATGTACACCCTTAAATCGTACAAATGCTAAAATCACAGACTGGTTTCAAATTGGGATACACCGCGAATAAGATGCAAGTAATGCGATGCGTTTGCCGCGAAAGGCTAATCCAAACATCATCCATCATAGTTACTGGCAAATTCTTTTGATTTTAAAGCAACTCATTGACTCTCCATTCTGGAAATTGCCAATTAAAATGCAGTAGTGGAAACCAATTTCCTTCCTTCCACTTCTAAACAGGTGATCATCAACACATCAAGCATGGATTCTGTCACGAATCAACCTGAGGTAAGTACTCGTGATATCGAGCAATCGCCAGCACACATAAGCTACATGAGATCCTATGTATGCGCATGAAATATATTCTTGGCATGTCAGGTTTTAAAATCCTCCTGGAAGTCAGCGAAAATCAGCATTTTAACGAAATGCTAAGAAAGGATTTGAATTCGCTGCATTTTGAAGTGGGTAAGCTAAATAATTCTGTTCAGTCTAACTTTTTCAGATCAAACGTTTGCCTCGAAGAATCATTACGACTATGCGGCGCCAGAAGCACTAAACTCATACAAGAAGCGACGAAAATAACTTGAAATAACCGCATATTCGTTACACTAGTCAGCTTCATGGCTTTGGGGATGGGGAAGGAAAACTGCTTGGCTATTTTGCAAAAAAAATTGGCAAGTGTTGTGTGGTTTAGCACCTAATTACCATAGAACGTAGTGACCGCACATTACGCGTATCGCAGTGCGTGGGCTTCTTTAGGAGGTCCACACAACACAACACGTTGAACCTATTACTGATGGTTTTGTCGCTCACGCACCAAGAAATTCTCATATCTGGTGCACCTTTAGGCAAAAAACCAAGTGTCTGGTATCTTTACCAACAAATATGGGCGTAATGCTCCCTTTCGGCAACAATGGTCAGCCCTACTATGCGCAAAAAAACTTCCACTGCAAAAGGCCACACAGTAGTGCTTTTTTGGGATTCAAAAGAGCTTTGAAAACGGGTCTGTCACACCAAAACATCTAAAATAGCGACCGAAAAACCCATCAACAAAATACTGTAATTTGGGTGGTTACACCGATAGACGTTTCTATCTCTTGACTAAGTAAATCATTATCGTTTTTAGGAAGCTCGGGCAAAGACGATTTATTTAAAAAAAATTATAGAAACATCAAAAATGGGTAAGTGAAGCAAGAGGAGCCAAAATTGGTACCGCTATAAACCAAGATGCCCCACAACTTGAATCTGGAAAATGACGCTGCATAAGCCTGACATAATTTAATCTTGTGAAAGCATTCAATTTTAGAAAAAAAATTAGCTGAGTTCTTGAAAATTCTCCCAGATACATTAATTAGAATGTCTGTGCAGCAAAATCAGATAATCAAAGTGGGGTTTCACACACCGATTAATTCGTATTGCAGTCGTCTGTGGACAAATAAAAGCAACACGGCAAAATACAACAGAGATCATTCGCTCAGTGCCCAAATGGCTAGACATCGATTAGGAAGGAGGCGGTGACAGAGTTAAAGTAGCCAAGGCGGCAACTCTCTGACCTCTTTTGTCTAACCTTCCTTTGTTTGAAGTGCAAATAAAGGAGGATTAGGCAATGCATTTGCCGCTAAAAAAATCACGCCTCAATGCCGCAGAATGCACAACATAGAAGTGGACAAGATGTGCCTACTGACATAATTAATAACAATGTATTTCACAGCTAAGTGGTTACACGAAGACTAACTTGGCAAAACAAAAACAAAATGCACCATGCACACGTTCCTTGTCTGTGAACGGGACCCATTTTGACGTGTTTTCAACCACGAGAATCCACTGCACCTGTCATTCCTAATGGCATTCCAATTTATGGACCAGCAATTTGCTTACAGTGAGAAGAATCGGCTTCTCCACTGCTTGCGACCACTAGCCATTAGTTCCGGCGATCCTTTTTTGCACTTTTCGCATTATTTTCAATCGAGCTTTTAACACTGCGTTCGACTGTGGGGCCAGTAAAGCAATAAAGTGGCAATTTAGATTACTCAAATGTGATTGGTCATAATTCATGCAGCTTAGCCCATGATGGTAATGGGTCTTTTTCTCGCAAGAACACGAATTCAGAGCACACGAGGTATGACGCACAAACATTGCCCTAACATTCGCAGAGATTGTTCATTAAAGGAAACAGGAGCTACATCTAAACAGGAAAAAACTTTCTAAACAAATGACATAAAAGAATAGCCCGAGACAAGGTGGGACAAAAGTGGCATTTGAGGGACCCTTAGTTATCACTTACCCGCCCTGCTTATTCCCGTCTAATACATTTTTGTACAAAATTAATGAAACAATCCATTAAAGCAGTCTGTTGCATGCAGGCAAGATATTTGAGACAATCTTCCGCCATAGATTTCAAAAAAATGACTGATAGGTATTCCTATGCTTGCCCATCTATTTTTATCGCGGCTTTTTAACACCCTAGTTTCGAAGTGGTGGAAAGTTGTTTAGGGCCAATGAAAAAAATGTCGGCTCAAGTTATCCAGACAAAACATCCACTCAAGTGCGTGAGGTGAGTCATGTGGTAAGTAAACAGCTATACAACATAGACGATGCGCAGGTTGATTAGCGCCTAATTTGATGATTCTCTCTTAAGCAAATGTTGGGACCTCTTCTATCGGGAATTTAAGTCGGCTTAATGACACCACTGGGAAAGCTAGGCGTGAGGCACGAAATCAAAAACAAATTGAGGTAATTAAAAAAAACAGCGCAAATGACAAGGGTGTACAAACACGCGCCAGCGCATGTATTTACACTAAGCACTCGACATCTGCCTGGATGACACGCGAGAGACATGCGTGTGTTAGATGCACACTCCGTGTGCTGACGTGTGTGCATAGACAATCGATCCAAAAAAGAAGAACCATGCTCTGAGGCTTCTTGCTTGCCTAGCAGAAGTGGTGCCAGAGTGGCATTCCACAACTGCCGCTCTTACCACTCCAGGTGAATCAAGCATCTCTTCTCATACGTGGTGACCATAGAAGGACCAAAAGTACCAATGCGAAATTAAACCACCACAATATACCACCAAATTAGAATCTCAAAACCTCAGCAAGGAGTAATTGAGACGCACGTGACGCCGGGATTCTACGCAGCAGGGTATTTGCAGATCTGAAGTTAGTGTAGTGCGATAATAAAATCACGGACCAGGAGGAAACCGTGACGACTGTCAGATCTGCGTCAATGCTAATCGAATCCCAACCAACCACTGAAAACTCCTGATTTGTTATGCTTTGACTTCCCCTGAACGTCAACAATGCAACTTAAGTCAAATACGATAAATGATCTTCTCAATAAAAATGGCACACAAGATGCTAAAGTGATACATTTTTCACTTAATATGAGGCCGATGGTTAAGACTAGGAGAAAAAAAACAAAATTCGAGTGACTCGACCTTTAAAGAAGTGTTGAAAAGCACTTTACATAGGGTTGAAGTACTCAGAAGCCCATTTCCTGGAACGCATTGTAAGGACCGTGTAACAATCCTGAATGATCAGTCCAGTTAACGCATTATTAATGAATTTGAGCAGTCTAACAGGCTTCTGTAGTGCTAAATCAAGGTACTGATTATGTGCCTCCCTGATTTTTCTTTGACTTAAGGTTAATGAACTCAAGCTAGCATTTAAGGATCACTGACGAAGTCTATGGAGATCGGGCTTTATTTACCTAAATTTTACTTTCGAAGAATTGATTGAAAAGAACACAAATGTCACACATGAGTTAGGGGTCATAGTCAAAACATTTAAATAGTATTGCCGGCATCCTGCATAATTGAACATTTGTCAGAAAATCGAAAAATCCCACTTATTCACAACATTCTATTCTACTTTGACCTCACATCAGAGTAGTATGGATTGTTACGATGAGCCAATTGTGTGTGAACAATTTATGGTGGACAATAAACAAAAATTAAACGCATTCATATTTTTCTTCGCGATTTGCACAAACTTCGAAGAACTCGATGTTGCTCATTTAGGACATGTTTCTAAATTTGAGTAAAACTACAATGCGTGTGCTCAACTGCAACCAAAAAGTACTTTTATAATTTGGGGGGTATGATGAGTTTAAGGATTCGTATGACTAGCGCATTCTTAAAGCCGTAAAGCACAGATATCAGTTCATTAAAAATAAAAATGGAAACCTGCAATATACTTTATAGCATTCAAAAAAGAATTCCATACAACCTAAACTAAGAGAACATAACAAAAATTTAGCTTAGAGCAGGGAAAAAGGCATTAAACCAAGGCGTAACTTACTTTTCAGGCTTTAAATCCCGATAAACTATTCCTAACTCGTGCAGGTGGTTGAGTGCAATGGCTATTTCTGCCAGATAGAACATAACATCCTGTTCAGTAAACATCAGCTAAAATAATATAGCAATGTCAGCCAGCTGTATTTGAATAAAATCATTTTGATTACTTTTAACTACCTCTTTAGAAAGTCTAGAAAACAGGTCACCTCCTTTTACGAATTCCAAAATAAGGTAGATCTTTCCTTCAGTCTGGAAGGCTAAACATGTAATGATAAGAATTTCGAAACTAACCATAACTTAGGCTGACAATGAATGGGTGTTGAATTTTGGCTAAAATATCACGCTCCATTTTTGACCGAATTCGGTCCTTAACTAAGCGGAATATCAATTAGAGTCCAAATCCATACCTTTAAGAACAGCCTTTTTAAGTACTTTCATTGCGTAAACCGTTTGGCTGTCCTTCCCATTAATTTTCTTTACAAGAAAGACCTACCAATATATACACACGCACACATTTTTTACCTTTCCAAAAGAACCCTGGCCAATAACGGAAATAATTTCAAAATCAGAAGGTTTAACTTTGTTTTCGCTGACATTAAGGGATGCAAGATCAACTTCGGTCTCGTGGTATTCAGATGACTAAAAATGTATTTAAAAGTCTAAGAGAAAAATTACCGATTTCTCCTCCACGAACTCGTCAATAGAAATAAGCTAAACAAAATCGTCAAAATATTGAAACAAAAGCATACGCCATTATTATTTGTATCTGGAAACGGCTCAATAATTGGTGCAAGCGGCATCCTCCGACAGACCAGTGATGAGTTTACGTGTATCTAGAAGACGCGCCGCGAAATATTATTGGGTCGTTAGTTTAATTAAACAAATTTGTATGTCATCACAGCTAGTTTGATAACTTCGATGCTTGTTCCATTATACAAGCTCACAAAAATGCACACAAGATTTTAAAGCATTAGAGGAAATTTTGACCCTTTTTTCTAAAGTATGAGTACCATCTTAATCAGCAAAACATAAAAGTTTAAAATATACTTCCTCTGATCATATGCTTGAATACAAATACCATTATGGCTGTTGAAAATCTTTCTGTGTGTGTCTGAAAACTTGATTTGTTTAAACCGAAACTATAGGGATTGATCTACGTTCACGCAACATAAAAAATACGTGAAAGTTGTTACTGTAACTTATATTTATTAAATGTACAGTATTAATAAATATCCACAGCAAACCCGCTCATTTTTTGCAATTTTTTAGTCTTCATCTTTTTTATGCTGTTGGGGATAATAAAAGGATAAATAGGTGCCGCGCGCTACGAATCATACCTTACCATTAGAACTCCACTGCTTTGCTTTGCTTTTGCAGATCTGACCGAATAGAAACCTCTTAACCGATTCGCTTTCACTTGTGTTAATTTACGTCCCTTTCTCTTTGGCTTACCCTGCAACGTTAATTAGCTTACCCACCCATTCTGCTTTCTTATTTGCACTTTCCGTTTTTCTCATCCTTCCCTATCTATCTTCACAATCACCTGCATAACGACGACTGAACTGATTAACATTATCATTTAAGTTAAACTACTTTGAGTGATTCAGTTTTGTCTTAAGTTCTGAGTGTTAATATATCCCTATTACTGTGTACACTATAATTCGCTCAGACATAAGTGGACCCATACTGCTTTTTAACCTCAGAAGCAAATTCTTGTTACGCTTATATAAAATGCCCAATTTAGATTTTTATCTGTGTGAATTTCGTATTTATTGCATTAACTGAGGCGGATTCAACAGTTCAAAAGGGTCTTAAATATTGTGGTTGAGTAAACCGAATTGAAATACGTCTCTATATTTACCTCTCAAAATTGGAATAGGTTATGATTGTAGAACCTTGTATCCTGATCTGCTTTTCGATATGCTTGAGCATGAGTTTCGCTCATAGTTGTGAACCCCATTATCATTTTTTCAAAAAAATAATGACTCAACTAAAGTGACATATTTGCAATGGTGGTTCAAATTTTCAACTCCTTTAATTGCTTCCTTGCTTTTACTTTTCGAACACTAAGTTATAATGAATCTATTACGAGCTTCCGCAACCTGGTAACACTTGTTTCTTATTGACGTATATCACGAAGTAATTGTGTATGCAGTTCTATGAAACGTTTAGGAAGTCTTCTAAAATATAGTTATTGTGGAAAAAAGTCGTGCTTGTTGTTTGAGTAAATATCATTGACTTTTTTAATTTGAAATGATGGATACAAACATATGCCTTCTATTTCTACCTAAACATCAGAAATACCTCTAGAAAATTCTATTACATTTTTCTGCAAATTACTTCTACAGCTCGTAGTACTTGATTCTTCTTACATGCGCAATGACACTACATTATTAAGAGCAATAAGGAAACTTAAATGTAATTTGAAACAGTAATGTCAAGAATAGAAATAAAGACTTTCATTTGTACTCACTATAATTACAGTTCCATCATGGTGTTCCGTCTTATATTACATTTGATTTACATTAGGAAAATTAAGTAAGTAAAAAGAAATGACTAAAATGTCATGCACTCATAGCTTCGACTTTGGAATGCACATATAAAAAATTGATTTTAAGATTTTTGTTCAGGTAAACGTTGACAAAACAATGTGATTAATAAACTGTCGTTTTAGCCAAAAGTTAGACCTATCACTGCTTTATTAATTGATGAGAAATAAACCTGGGAAGATTTTCCTCTTGTATTTGAAATAGGAAATATCCAGTAGTGCAGACTGGTGTTTTCCACTTTCTGGCCCAAAAATATGTGCTCTTAGCAAAAACTTACCTAGGGTTAGACAGATTTATTCAACCAAAATTTTCATGTGGCTATTTTTTTAAATTTGTAACGTCTTATTTAGGTCGCACAATATTGTTTTATGCTGCATGCAAGCCAGTAAAAATTTTCCATGACCGAAATCCTACTATATAGCATTTACCTTTCAGGTATATATAAAATCATTTGCTTTGTGGAATTTGTTAAACCTATTTTAAATCGTGTAATTAACTAAAAGGATGTGATAGGGAGGATGATTTAGCTGTGAAAATCCATTGAATTGGATGATCAGACCAATTGCGAAAGAGGTAGATAGTTCAACGAATGAAAATTGCACAATTGTGATTGCATTACTCATCATACCTTCATTAAGATCCTAAGTTTTAAAAAGTGCATCTAGTTGTGTACGATGAGGATAAGTGATTTTGCCGTAATTGAAAAAAAAACGTCTGAGAGTGTTTGACTCCGTTGGCACTTACTAGTATAGCATCAATAATGGGCTATAAATGTTTGAAAAAGAGGTTGGTTAGGTAACTTAGACTACAGCGGGCTTTTCAACATTGTACGTTCATTTACCCGCTCTTACGTGTCTAGCTGCGTATCGTTCATCCCATCACTTCCGAAAGCATTCTAATATCTTGATGTATGTCTGACGTTTTTCAATTCTTCTTAAAAATCACGCCATCATATTAATTTGCATAGTTTTAGCTACGACGGCCTCCGAATGTTATAACTTACGAGGATACTAAAAAGCATCGCTACAAAGTTATTCCTGCAAACCTTTGCTTCTTGTCGTAAACTCAAAAATACTTTTTCCACACACTATCGTGTTATGCACTCACATTTCAGTTTTAAACATTTTTTTGTAAAATTTTTGACAATTTTCTTATTAAATTTGTGGTTTTTCCCGATAATCACACTTACCACACTTGTCAAATTCCTCACAGGTTTGTAAGGCGTCTTTTTGCAAAATGGGTGTCCTTAAAAAGCAGCTACCTTACGCTGTTAAAAAGCAAGAAGTAAATATAGTCCTGACTGTGGTTTGGAAAAGTTTCTCATCTTTTTTTTCAAAATAGCACGACGCGAATAGGCAGCATACAACATAGTCAATTTCCTTGTGCTTTATTAATCGTAGGGTGGGTGGGCTCTCATGTAGCATGTAATACTGCATTTTCGTGTGCAACATCAGTTGGCAAGCTTAGAAAAAGTGACGCTGAAAATGGCAATCTGTAGCAAATTACGTCTGCAAACCACGCTGAATGGATTTAATAATAATAATAATAATAATAAATGGTTTCGTGGAAGCCCGGTGTGGTTCTCGATCAATATTGGGACGGACTACCTATAAAGACACGGCCAAGTCAGACAAGAAGACCGTAGACAGCGTGGACTCAACCGGTTTAGTGATATCGTAATCGCACAGTTCTTTGGCTGTACAAGATTTTAGTTTAAATAGAAGCGCGTGACATTCAGCTTCGCTAGTTAAATTGTGTTCATAAGAAACGATTAAATTCACGTTCAATCTTGCGTGGCAAGAGCATTTGTGAGCGATCTTGAGTCCGTGTTGCATGGACGTGGTGATCGTAAACACGATTTTCTGCAAGTCAAGAAATTTTCACTCTTATCTAATTCCAAGTTGCTATAAGATCTTGTCAAATATTCCTTCCTCTCTCATGTATACGTACACAGAAGGAGTGCGTCAGGCAACAGAGCATGTGCATATACATGCAAAAGCCGGAAAGAAAGCATCTATTGAGAATAGATTCAAAAGCCTGACGAACTGTTAACCATAGAAACAAATTGAGTATAGAGCCAATGTTGTACATAATCGGTACTCTAGCTCCAATTATTTGTGGTCTAAGTCGTAGAAATTCCAAGCCTTATCCAATGTACATGGAAAGTGCAAACACCAGTTGCGATTAGCATTAGCAGTCACGTTTGTCTGGCTTCTGCGGTCGGCTGGCAGCCGCGGCTCATTTCGCACCCAACCCTTCGGCTCGTTTTCCCATTCCATAAATTTTAAAAGCACAAACGGTTGTGTGTGCACACACACACACACACACGCACACAATCTTGTCCAGGTGTGTGCCTGCGTGCGGGGCGTTCGTGCGCAGAGCCAATGAACGTCGAGTGTGCCAGCTGCCCTGTTTTGCACCAAGTCGAGCATCAGCTGATACGGAGGCATTCTGTCCCTCGACAACGCCCTCATGGTGAAGGTAGATCCGCACAAAGTTGCCTGTCCACAGCTTCCTGGAAACTACTCGGTTCACTGTGGCAATCGACATCTTCGGGTATTCTGGATACCGCCGAGAAACGAGAGTGGAAACTTCATCCGTGTTGTGCCGACGTTTCGCGAGGTTCGGAGACTTTTTTTCTCAATCTTGATTCTGCCATCTTTGTAGGAAAATTTCTCAAGGCTGTGCACAAAATTGGCCCTTTGCAATATTGCTTTGCGTAGTAGTTGCGACAAATCAACTTCTTGCATAAACAGCCAAAATAACTGGCCAATTCTGCCAAATATGCTGAAAATTTTCCATTACATTTGCAAAGAACTTGTTAGGTGAATACAAATTATGTTGAACTCCTCCATCTAATGGCACTTTTCCTAATTACTGTCGAGAGATCGTGACTCTCGTTTTTTGCCCATAGAACTTTTGGTGTTTGTTGCTTTAAAAATCATTAAGTAAACACAAATTTAGTTCCTAATTCTATCCTGTTTGCTCCAACAGCTAGACAATTTCTTGTAGAGTAGTGAATGGTGTTGCCATAGGTTCTCCCCCGAAAGTTAATTGGATGGTGGATCAGATTATTATCAACCCATCTTTTTCTTCACCTTAAGTAAACCCAAAAACTTTTATTTATGATAAAAAGGCAGGGTGGGGGTCATTACCTCTGTGTTTTTTTTCAATTTGATGACGAAATGTTGACTTAATTTTTGAATTCTGATTGTTTAACTCTCAGTTTTTTGGCATTAGAATGAGCTGAATTTGTTTTTCCTTGGTGTAGTCAATTGTCAAGGGACAACTCAAAGTATCAAACATTTTGGCTCATTTTCACACAGCTCAAATTGAACTGCCTTTGCTCCTTTAGTCTTAATGTCAATTTTAACTCTCGCAATTAAAACCGAAGACTCTTGGATCGTGCTCCATTAAAACCTGATGCAACCACTGTGCACTCCCATCAACGGCTAAGATAAAATTACTCCCTAAATAACAATTCGTTCAGTTTGTTTTGGTTAAAATAATGAGCGAATGGTCTTTTGTGTTGTTATTTACAACTGGAAAAGACTTCTAAAATTCATTAAAAATACCCTGACATACGGAGAAACCGCCATCATTTTGACTGACGCATGAACCAGGATGGCTGCTGCGCCAAAGTAATGACTTGCTGGCACAAACCCCAGTCTAATTTGCTTGGCAATTTGCTCGCTTCGCTACAGACAAGCTTCTCCACCTGTCCATTTGCTCTCTGTTCAGGAAGTGACTAACACAACGTCTTACTGCTTGGAACAGAAAAAAATGCAACACGAAAAAATTAAGGGAAGAAAAAGAGGCAGAATGAGGAAGAGAAAGCTTGTACTCGGAGAAGGAGAAAGTAAAACGACGAAAAACATAGGAAGGCAACGCAGACTACTCAATTAAAATGTTGCATCTTATTACCCTAACTAAGGATGTCTCTAGCGGTTAATCAGGGGTTAATGTGCAAAGTCAATTTATAGAAGGTTAAATCAGGAAAATGTATATAGTAATCTAAGTGGTGTTGGGCAGGCTCCGTACTGGTGTAATGGCATTTATTCAAAGGTTTTTCCTTTTATTTTGGCTTGATATAAATCCTGCAAGCCTTCGGGTCAAATTAAACCAACTCGTGTTCGCCTAAAATACTAAATCACCATTGAATCCGTTGGAATTCCGTAAGATCAAGCAGACGAAATTAATTTCAATTGTTTTTTTTTGCGTTGAAACCCTTAAATTTCGAAATAATTTGTCGTTTTCGGATTAACCAGGACTGGTTGTGACTTAAATGCCCACAATATGGCACATTTGCAGATAGCAAAGTTATAATTTGCGGTTAATGCCTTAATTGTGAAAGTATGAAATCCCTTTAAAGACGGTACGGATTTGACCTGTCAGAGTCAGGACGTCGTAAGGCTTTTTCTTCCAAGGTTTGTGTAGAAGAACACTCCTGGCACTCAAGTACTGGAACTTTTGAGCTAACCTTTTTGTGCAGCAGCATTAGTTACCGCCTCGAAACTACCAACAAATGAGGTCATTCCCGTTGAATGCTAATCAATGCTATTCAATCACAGGTCACACTTTACTAAAGAGTGTGAAATCGTCCGTAAATTGGCGTGTAATTGAATCCCACCGCATATGTTGCCGTATTAGAAAGAGGCAGTCTCTAGATCAGCATCAACTGCGAGTACTTTGGAAGTCTCATCTGTTTTTATTCTGATGCCTGCTGATCTGAGAGTTCGAGGTCAATATTCGTCATGTCTTGCTAAACTTCGAATGAGGGACAGCATTATCAAATCAAGATAGTTTAACACCATGTAAATGTGTATTGTGATTAATCTGCTGTTAACACATACCGATGGCGCAATTGCTTTTAAACAAATATGGTACTCAGTCCATTGATGGCCATTTTTCTACGAACCCGAAAGGTTTCTTCAGATCACTTTGTTACCTTAATTTACCAGTCGGTATTTTCTTTGTTTCCTAGTGTCTCATTTGAGACAAAAAGCTACAAGTTTGATATTACACACCCCAAAACACATTTAATCACCATATAGCACATTTGTCGCTTCGTATCTCTAGAATGTTCACGGCTTTTAAAAACGTTTATTCGGGTCGTAAAGCATGATAATTTCAACTTTAATTGACTGTGCTGAACGTTCGTGGTTTAAAAGATCTTTGTGAGAAAGAAATAGAAAAACATCAAAAGCAACCCTCACTAGGGTACTCTAAATCTATTTCAGTTTCTGGTGAACTAATGAGCCACTGATATGCAGGAATACATGTAAACGCAAATACATAATTTGTGATTTTCCCCAATTGAGGAAAGCCCTTCATACACTAATCACAGGGGGATAATAATTTTCCATACGACACACTTCAATTGTTATTATTCTAAGTAAATGGACAGCAGATAAAATCATCGGACTGATATTCTTAGATATCATTTAGCTAGCTGCATGATGTTTACCAAGGCAGCATAATGGACGATTTAACGAGAAAAAAATGTGAATAAAATCCTCACTAGGGCCGTACCTCTTTTCTTTTACTTATCTCTTAATAGTAATACAGCTCTATTGATAAAAATTACACATGTCTAACCCATCTCGCCTCCTAAATATGACCAATCTGAATAGGTAGAATCGTTAGATTATATTTAGACGCGATTATACGTCATTAGGACAAGTTCATAACAATCAAAGGGGCTCAAAATCGTTAAATCGACTAGCAAGCTCAGTTGCTTGCGTCACTTTCCCCATTGGTGTTACTTTTGCTGTAATTTATGCAGGTTGGCAGCCCGCGATTCACCTCATTCGTGGATGAACTCAGACCACCCGGGGCTGAAGGTCGTTACTATGACCACAATGGAACGCGGCCTAACACGGCCTACGAGTTCGGCTTGAACTACCTTACCGCTGAAGGTGTGGTGGCCATCCCGCCGCACGGTAACGAGGATTTCCCACGTTGTCTCTGCACAAGTCCCTGTAAGTTACTCATCGTGACCCATTTTTTGACCGAGGTCGGGAATTCATCCCTTCCAAATCAATTGCCCATAGCCGGCTTCGTCAATTAGCCCACACGATAGGCTGTAGTGACTATATCAAAGATTATAGTCTTTACTTTGTAAAAATCGCGATTTCAGAGGGATTTTGCAGTAATTATTCCATTGTTAACTGTCTTCGTGATGTTAGACAATAGAGGTCACTAGTGTGCAAATCATTCGGAAACTGGCGCCACAGAGAATTACTGCCTCCAAGTCTTTTTTCGGTAAAAACTAAAAACATGATCTGGACTTGGCAGTTGTGAGTAATACCACAGGGAGTTGGGGTTTTCCGGTTTGGCAGTGGTACTGGGTTACTAAAAGAATGCACGAACGTCAGAGAGGAATTAAATTTTAAAATCACGAAACAGCAATTCGAAAACAAACGATAATAAAAGCCAAGGCATTGAAATGTGATTTGTTCCAAGTTGATGGATTGGAAAGAAAGCAGCATTGATTTTGTGGTATGAAAAACTCAATTCTGTCTGACGGCTTTCCGCTATTTTTCTGATACCTTCACGATTTCGAGCTCATAGGGCTTCTAGTTCACCGTATTAATGGAGTGATCCAGGAGCCATTGTATTCACCACCATCACTAGTAAACCTTCAACCATTTATAAAGCTTTTTTTTCAGAATTTCTAGAATAAATGATTGTCTGTTGCTCAGGTGCAAGGTCAAGCGGAGTTGCATAAAAAAACACTTCTCAAATAAGCTCCAATAATTTTGCACGAGTTGACAAAAATGTGTACTGGGCCTTGCATTGTCTAAGTGGATCACAATTAGTACATTACAACCGATTTTCCTTGATTCAGTATAAATCTACTCTCAGCTGTTGTGGACAGTAAGCATCAGATTTGATTGCTGGGTTTTTTAAAAGGAGTTTAAGGTATAAAAGGCCTTTGTGCATCTCTCGAGTTAACACAACAATCCTTTATGATCCCGTTCATTATTAAGAATGATTTGTGAAACTGCATCACGATTCGAAGCTGTAGCCACTCTCGACGGGTAACAGTATAGACAATTTTTTTCATCACAGATAGTCTTTCCTTTTTAAAATAAGCCCTATTATTGCGTATGGAATGCAAATAGAGCAAGTACTAAATGATGGTATTGAGAGGATTTCTTTCATTGTATTTAGAACTTAAATATGGATATTACAGTAATTTACGGCAGTAGTTGGGGTGGGATGCATTCAAACTCTCTTGCACAGTTTTATAACGAACAGATTTAATTGTGATTCTGATTTGGTGACTATGGACTGCGGGTTGGGTAGTGAACCTCCCGGAGCAGTTTCACTTAAGCCCTTAATACTCCAAACCTTACTCATTTACTTGTAAGTTTCAGCCAGGTCTAGGAGAAATAGGTATCAAGGTAATGAAAAAGGCCATTTAAAAGCAAACTTATTTGTGATATTGCTAAATGTATTGTAACGCGCATCGTACCATTATTCAACAATTTCAGCCGACGCACCAGAAACCCCGACCAACTTTGATTGCCATTACCTCCATGAGAATGACTACACTTGCGAATGGACGCCAGGAGAGGACAATGGCAGCCCAGTTGAGTTCTTCAAGCTCCAGTACAAGTACGTTAATGGCCCGCATTATGGTGCACATCTGTTATAGCCACCTTTGAGTCACACTTCAAGACACGCGTGCTTAGGGTATCTTAAGAGAGCCTAATCTACTGTACTTCTCTGGTACATCTTATATAGACCTTGGCAGGTAGCTACATTATTACAAAGTCTAAAAATTTATAACAGATGCAGCTACGTCACAATCGTACAGTTCGATAACACTATAGTGGACAACGAAAAAACTCCCACAAAAGTTCAATCGCAATTAGGCAGGAAAGATTCGCTTGAGCTTTGATCGTCAACTACACGCGGATTCGCAGGGTGAAAATTGATCACTCGCATGAGCAGAGGTGCGTGGATTAACCACGACAAATGATGACACAATGTCAATTCGATCTTTTTTTTATAATCTGCCAGTCAAAGCGTCCTCTTTTTGAAATATGATTCAGATAGCATTTAGAAGGGCCTTTCCTTCATAGCACCATACCCTTTCGGTGTCACTACTTTGCATTTTAAACGTTGAAATTTAGAAACACTTAAGCTGATCTGCCTGCGACAATAGTTACAGCACCTGTCAAAATGCGAAAATGCCTCTGATGGTTAAAGCCTTACTGGGATCACGTGTGCTTTTGCGTTCAGTAAAAACGTAAGGCTTTTTCAAACATTTTACAAGGTTTTTTTAAACCATATGAGAAATTTTGACTTCACTGCAAACGAACTCTAGTAACAGTTTTTTTTAGTTCTAGGCGTAGAATTTACTAATAAACATCACTTTTTGTTATGAACTGTGATCAGTAGTGACCAAACATTCCTACAGTTATTGTGTGTGTGAAGTTTACAAGGAAATTTTTCACAGATTAACTATCAAGGAAATTTTGGGAATAAGCGAGAGGCGCTAGACTTGAATCCTCAATATCGCAATAAAATGTGTGAAAAATCAGGAGATTTACTTGTGGAGCTTAAACTGTCACGATTGGTTAGCTTCAAAGTTCTAATTTGCTTACAAAACCCTTGTAAGACGGCGATTATATGATTCAACCAACGCACACACCAGCACCATTCTTAGACTGGGGTCTCTTAATTATCAAATAAACATACATAGACACCTTATGTTTATATATCAAGCTTTAAAACACATTTGACCGACATGTAAAGGGTACGTTATCATGACACCCTGCACTACTATACCCAGCACTTATCGGACCGTTGAATTGCAGGAAGAAAATGTAGAGTCAGAAGCAGTAATTGCGCACAATTGGCCAGCCTGTAATCAACACCAAACAGGAATGTGCAACATAAGGTACCAATGTTGCGTTCTTGTCGTAACCACGAAGGATCATTGTAACAAAATACTCCCAAACCTCAGGAAACTTGGATTGTCGATAGAATTCGTGAACAGGCAGATCCCGTAGACATTGGCACTATCAATGAGAGAGGCTCATTCAATTCCCGCCACAGCATCTGACACCACAGGTTCTATACGTCTTCAGCTGTTCGATATTGCCACATCTCAGCTTCAACCGGTTATCGGAATTTAGACTTGTCCAGAATATGGTCGGTCTAATTTAGTCCGTGTGGGGCTAAGACAACTAAATGACTGACTATGAATTAGTCACGACAACAGAAACGACATACCGAATGCGGGATGACAAGTGACCTAACAGATTGCAGTCAGGTCTCAGCAGTTCCAGAAGACATAGATTTGGTTAAATGTCAAATACGTGACATTAAATTGTTTTGACACTTCTCACACAAAACCATGAAACAGTGCCGAACAAACAATGACTACCATTCAAATAGATGGGTTTTCATTCAAAACTAAACTGAATGGTTTTTGTGGCGCAATCTCCACTGCAGCTATTATATCACGTTGCAGTTAGCTGCCGAGCCTGCTTAACCAACGAAAAACAGAAATTAACTATTAAAAACGAATAACAGAGGACAGCTAAACAATAATGGGCAAATTTCCATATTTCCAGTCGCCTGCCGGTTAAAATTGCAACACGAAGTCCCTTTACATTCCAGGAGCAGATCGCGTGTCAGGGTAATGGAGAAATGCTAGCGCAATTACCGTTAATGCCACTTTTTCCCGCGTAGTCTCTGTGAAAAAGGACACGTTTTGATAAATGGTTTAATAATGTCATCAATGAGGTTCGTGGAATGCAGACCTCTCCAACTGAAGTAAGTTGGGTTATCGCCACTTATCGGAAAACAACATTAGTTCCAAATATTTTCATTAATAGCAATTCCAGCGACCCACATTATTACAATGTGGAATGCGACTCTTGGGTAATTTGTTCTACAAATTTACCCAACTTAGACTCGGATTGGTCAGTCCACATTCTAAGAACTGATTTCTGGCAAAAACATCTATCAAACAGGAATGCGTGTTGAATGATTGTGCGAGGAAGGGGAAACGGCTGTGTCCGGACAAATACCTCCGTTCCCCTTCCGTAAATCGTGTGTCCTAGTTAATATAAGGGGTAGGGTACAGGAATCGCTAAAGTGCGAAATCAGTGTTACGATTTGCCGGTAATAAAAAACACAGGCTCAGAGAGCCAAATACGCAAATCTTGTTTCTTGCACAGAAAGCAGGAGATGTCCTCGTGTTGCGTTTTTCTCCGTGTGTTAATGAAACTCCCCGAGATAATGCTTGGAACCCCTTGTTTGGCACGTCGAAGACTTCCCAGAATAAACGAATACTTGAGGTTGTGTGGAGGGCTCTAGTGTCTGAATCACAGGGTCGAGTACAAGGTGGGACCAAAACGGAAGTTGTCTGGATGCTCAGACGTGCCCACTTGTATATGCCTGGGCGATCTGAGATCGATGAGCTGGGCACTTAACACTGAGCTGAGTGTGAAGAGCCTTGACTGCCTTAGGGGACTGTGACCTTAATTGAGGTAGATCAAGATAGATGACCCTATCGCAGATTGTTGGTCCCAGTCAGTTTTCGCTTGTAATAATGATGCTTTTAATATAATGAATAATGCAATGTCCTTCTAACAGACACTGACGTCTGATATTTTGCAGTGGTTATTCCACTTTGTAAGTACCTGGGCAAAAGCACATGGTTTAATCAACGATTTGTGGTTTTATTTTGCACCTAGATGGCATTTTGGTGGAAATGACTGGCTTCCATCGTCATTAATGAACTTGCCTCGCAAGTGTGAATAGAAAGCATAGCAAGAGAAAGTGGGATAATTGCTAAGCCATACTGGATAGGGTGAATTATAGCAAGTCATCTTGTGCCCACTTCTGACAGGATCTCAGATGTACTTCAGTGGATTTATTGCTAAAAGTTACGGCCGCATTAGAAGTCACGGGCATAGTTAAAGGTCATTAGGCAAGGGGATTTATATGCAGGCCAACAATCTAGAGTGGAAGTCGTGGAGGCCTCCTTGCAGGTTAGAACCCTCCTCTGCTGAGAAAGAGTTAAAACCTCGTTGATGTCGTGAGAGCAATCTTCAAGCAATCTGCGCTGTCGTTTTTATCAATTTCACCGGATATTGTAAAAGGTCCGCCTCAGAAAGCACTAAGTGGTGTTTTGACGCCATCGATAGGAGGAAGAAGATCCAGGTGAAATGGGGTTGGCGGGGTGATAGTATTATTAAGGATGGCTGAACCTCGTTCCTGGTGGTTATGGGCCATCTCATGTAGTGATAGATTGAATTTGAAATGAGTAGATGCTTAAAGTGACGATAAAAATTTCGTACCAGATCCTGACTCAAAAGCAGATTGGGGTGAGACACTAATCAATGCTCTCACAAACAACAGTTTCGGGTAAAGTAAGCTAGGATTTAATAACACCCCGGGGTAGGACTGAAAAGCTCGTATTTTTTCAACAAGAAGATATTTTCTGAGCACGCTATGTTGTGCCTACTCACTTGACGCCATTGACGTCTTAAACGGTGTCTGGATTAAAAGCCCCCACCACTGCTGACATTATTTTGGATCAAACGGTGTGTTACCAATTGAACAATGAAGCGGAAACGGCTATTTTCAGGGTTTCGAACGAGGCGAGGCGATAGTTGCGAAACAGTGGGAAAAGGCAGCCAATTTAATTTTGTCAAAGTTGTCGTAATTTCGCGTCATGCCTCCACGCTGCAGTTGATTGTTTGAAATCCTTGTTAGGAAGCGACAATCACTTTCCTTTTAAAACCCACGAATGTGGAAAATGCTGATTGGGCAGGACAAACATAAACCAGGGTCTTATGAAGGGCGGGAAAAGCGAACTCAAGGTCATCCAAAATATACCAGAAATGCTTCACGACCCTATTTTTAACCAACGATGCAGTAACCGGTCATAGTTGGTGGTTTTGCTAAACCATCAAATTCTTGACGATACATTCATGAAGAGCGCTGCTTTCATAAACAACCCAAGTGGAAAACAGGTCCATTGTTGGGGAGTATGAGTGGTCAAATCCAGTCTGTGGTGTGCTGGATAACCGCTTATCTTGCGATAGTTCGTGAAGAGCACTCAGTTTAATTTTTAAACACATCTCACAGTCGTTGCTCAAACTGAGACTATGCTACGCCTACGGAAGTTCATAAAACATGTAAGTTTAAACATGTCTGACTACCTTGTCCACCGAACTTTCATTTTCAGCATCATATTTCAAATTCAGTTCGTGGTGTTTAAGACCTAAGCAATTGAATATTTTCACTTATAATTTGCGATCAAGAATCCATTCAACGTGTGCAGAAGTGTTTTACCAATACGAAATCATAAATTCACTAATTACCCTGTATTAGTAGATTTAATTTTTTGGCTGTGATTAAATTGTTTGCCCTCAGTAAAATATCAGCTAAAGAAACATGTTCCAAATTCGTTGCCACTCGTACAGAAAACCTGATGTGTTTCATTTTCGCAACCGCGTAATCACGCCACTGACTAATGATAATCATGCTTCACCACCAGTTTCCATGTGTCGCAGATGACTAGATCCAAATTGCTGAGATTCACGTCTGTGTCAACACCGACTTTCCACGAAACCCCAAAATATAGCCAAAGTGAATGAAGACACGTCAATTTAGTTAAAAGGGTAGACAAAGTTAGACACGTGAGTCAGGCCTGTGGGCGTCGAAACGTGGAACACAGAGACAAGAAACAGACATTGGGGGCGCTATGCAGCAACTACAAGTCAAGAATCACGGTTTAAGGAGGCGGGAATACAGCCGACCAGTCAACTCAATTCATCTTGACAACAGCAATCACCAAGGCTGTTGAAAATGCGTGGGTTGTGTGAGGAAATTGGGAAATTTGTGCCGCTAATTTACTCGCATGACTAATGGTGATATTTTCTTAAAGTAACTGGTATGAAAGGTAGTTGTGTTATTACAAATGGGTACTTTAGTTGCAAAAAAATTACCAGACAAGGTACTTACAAACAGATGCTCAAGTAGATCATAACAACCACCACAATGTGAACGCTCGACTGCTGTTTCTCTCTTAAAAGGGCCTACAATTCCTCAGATTTGGAGACTACTAATTGGATCAATCTGAAAGAGGTGCCTGGTTCAGAGAACAGGACCAACGTGACCCTGCCTATTCGAATACCCACCGAGGTGCGACTGAATGCGGTTAGCACGGTGGGAGAAAGTGCGACAGTTTCGAGACTAGTCAAGCCGCCCCTCTATTACCATTCAGGTAAGAAATATCGACTGTCGTGCAGATGGAAAACTATATCGGTTCGGGTCGAGTTGAAAAATAATCTCACTTAGACCAGCCATCTGGCAAATACGCCAATTGCTGTGGCAAGAGGGATGTTATTTTTGTAACAAGGCATTCGTATACCCTGAAAACTCACAAATTCTATTAACTGAACAAACGTTGTTGACAGGAATTCCCTAGTCGGACTTAAGAATGCATAATAATGCAGGGTTGCGACATTCACGAACTATCTTGAGCTGACTGCAGGCATGCAAGTTCACCATTAGTGAGCAAAAGGTGACCAAGTGGTCTAATGCTTTCTTTTTCACTGAGATGGACTGCCCTAAAGAGGTCCTCTTAAGGGCACTTCAGATTGAAGAATCTTTGGTGAATTAGCTAGACTAGAAGCACTTGTTTAAAGAGCATGTTAAGTGTTTTCAGGATAAACGTTGCTGGAATTCCATTTAAATGCCATGCTTATAGCCCTGTTTTAATTTGCTTCTGCCAATGAAAGTGTCAACTGTGGGCAGAGGACTTGCTAAAATCTGATGTTTACATTTTCGAATGCGTGGGTTTCCAAAACTTGTCACTTTGGTAAAGCCTTTTCACTTCGCGATGCAAATAACTCCACATGGAAAAATTGGGGCAATCTTAGTGGTATTCTGCCACAACGCCGCGTTAACACGCCTTGTAAACTTAACAATACACTATCTCAAAGAATGACTGCGATAAGTGTTAAATGATTAATGCGAAATGATTCTGACTCCTGTTTTGTTTTTTTTAACACGTGTAAAAGGAAAACTCAACAACCACTGGCAGACTTTTGTTTTAATGGGATCTAATAATTTGCTAAATAATGGAATTTTTCCTCAACATGTTAGTTTGATTCAAAAAGGAAAATCAACATCCCGTTTGGGCTTCGAAGTCAGCTAGCGACAAGTTATTCAGATGCTCATTTGGATACCAGATTTGACAAAAAATCCCCGATTATATTTGTGCTAAATGAATGCAGATTTTTTGACATACAACCAAAATATTTGATTAGATTCTTATAAACGGTACTGGACCATTTAAAATTTTGGAAAACTTCCT
Organism: Mesocestoides corti; assembly: GCA_900604375.1. NCBI lineage: Eukaryota > Metazoa > Platyhelminthes > Cestoda > Cyclophyllidea > Mesocestoididae > Mesocestoides > Mesocestoides corti. Next base: position 44,625 of record UXSR01005457.1, read on the forward strand.
TTTTGAAGTTGCCGCCAGGTCTAAAAGAAGAATTTAACAAATTGCATTAAAACCAAACCATTGTCTTTCTGAGTCTATTCTACAAGCCTTCGGAGGAAATTCAAGTCATTAAGCCTACATTGTGTCCAAAGATTATGAGGTTTCCACACAATTTCTGGACAAACTAACCATCATGAAGCGCGTTGCCTGAGTTAATGGCCTTGGTAACTAAAGTGCAACCGATGAAACAACATAGAAAGAAGTGCCGGGTTTTGTAAAGAAAATTGCGTTAGCTTTATCTTGAGTCAAAAAATGGTGCTTTTATTGTCTGTGTTGCTCTGGTATATAGGCAAAAGAAATCACCACTTCTAGCCCCGCCGGTTAAATACATCCACTTGCATTTAGAGAATGTTCATAAGGCTAAAATGAGGCGTGAAATTACTCACTACATATTCTAAAAATTAATGCATTGTTTACTTGTGGAGGATTGTGAAGCTGAGGTGACAGAAGTCGTGAGTAAGACGTTGGTTTACTGACACTCGGAATGGTGTTATTCTTTCAAATCAGTCTTGCTAACCTGGAAGAACGTCGGTCAACCATAAAATACATACTCATGCACGCACACACACTGTGACAGCTAACACGAAAAACCTCCTATTTCACCATTTTAGAGGCAAAGTGGAAAGCCACCGACGTGTTCACCTACGGATCCATCGGCCTTGGAGTGCTGTTTCTTGTGATTCTACTCATTGCCCTCATTACATTTAAACGTACGTTGCTTGTTTATGCTGCTTCAGAAATTGTAATAGTCTCCATATCTAATGCCACCTTTGCTGAAACGCGGAATAACTGTATCCCCGAGCCGATTGGTTGCATAAAATTGTGTGTTCCTGTAAGGTGCTAGCGTTCCTAATGACCGATTCTAACTTTACAGGTCACTGTTTCCTTGGAAAAGAATTTTGATACTTTGAAAACCAGATTTTGCACCTTCAAAGGGGAATAGACTCAGGGACTGAGTAAAAATGGGACTAAACGGTGGTTAAAACGGAACTATAAAAGGTTGTATTATAGCACGCTGGAAGTTCACACCGGTTAACGTGGATTTGTAGACACAAAACCACGTGGACATTGTGTCTAGGTTAAATAAATGGGGCGAACTTGCGCAGAGATTTGTGATACACATAGCCGACGGCATTAAATGTTTGATGTGATCGGTTTGTTGTGGTTACTACTCTCCCACGTGCTACCTGTTCTTTCATGTTAACTCCCCTAGTGGTATTCGTTGTGCAGACACCATTTGTCATGTGCTGTGGCGGTAAACACTTGGCGCGGGAAGCAGATAATATGGCCACGGCCATAAAAATGAACTTTTCCGTGTGCTACCTTGTTTTCCATTGCCGTTATCCCTCGCCTTCAGTCTTAATCCTTCGACGGACAGTGTAATTACTTGAACACACCTGAAGGGCGTCTACACCTATGCTACATTGCACAGTTGTGTTCCATCATCAACAGCATAAAAGAGTCGAATCGTTATTGTGGAACAAGCAAAGGCATTTAAACTGGTTTTTGATATACTGCTTCAACTGCTGGTGACGTAGGCAGATTATATTTGGTAGTGATTTACTCTGCAGAAATATGACCGTATCAATTTTGCTAATCTGCTCGCGTCATAGGGTTTAATTTAAAGCTCTAGAATATCAAAGCAACAGAAAGCACAATGCTTCCATATTAATTTGGCCCGCAGGTGTTGTTTCCTCGGTTACGTGAAAACAATGAACATTTTGGCTTGTGCAGCATTCTGCCGTGGATCAAACCTAAACAGAGAATTTTGCACACTCCTCGGAGGCAAAATCAGCACTGTTTAAATCCTCTACCCAATTGCCGTTAAGTTATGGGCGAAGCTAGAGGAACAACAATAAAAGCACTTAGGAATTTCTGTCAGCAGGCCTAGGGAAGGAGTGCTGCAAAAATGCAAGTCTGGAGACACACGGTGTTTTTCAGACGGAACAACGATTTAACGCGGAAATACTTTTGGATCGGACACGGTACAAGCACCAGTCGGATTGCTACTTGCGTCTTTGCCAATTTGTCTGCCTGTATGGCTTTCCGCTTGTTTTCGGTCACGTACTTCCGTGGCGAAAGTACAAACTAATGACAAATTGTCCAGAGCATTGGTCCTACGTGGGTCTGTTAATTACCACTTATACCAAGTGGAAACAAGTTAGTGTTAAACGCCTTCAGACTGCAGCTGGGAGACTAAGTGAGAAGACCTTCAAGACGGAAGACAATTTATTTGTTAGGTCCAATTTTATTCACGATTACCGAAACTTGTCAGATAATGGTAATTGTTGGCTTGATATGTCAGAGGTCTCTGTAACTGTTTAAATAAGCTTGCTCCATGCTAAGTCGCCGGTCAACTTTGCACGAGGTTGTGGTCTTTTATTCAACAATAAAACTTCAATAATACTTTTTTATCTGTTAATGATGCAAACTCTGTATGGCTTTCAAATGCAAAATCCTTGATGATGCAATTAAATCGGTTGGACTTTAGTGATTTCCACACATTTTCGACCTACAGCAGTCACGATTAGTCGTTTACGTTTTAATTCCTTCCGTAACATCAGGCTGGGAGCTTGGGAACAGCACCAAAAAACTAATCCCACATTCATAATAATGCCATTAAAATCGCAACTAGGCTGACCAAACCTAGGCAATTATTTAAATTTTAACGCGCCGAACCACTTTATTTGGGAGGGAGGTTTCTGAAGATTCAGAAATTAAACGATTTGTAAACTTGACACCTCGAAGTTATTATTGAATTTGAAGTTTCATTAAGTCTGATTTAAAGAATGAATAACTCGATTGCATACGACGGTCCAATCAGTTTGCTCACTCGCTTTAACTCATGTAGGTCGTCATAGTTCCTCCAAGGAGCACAAGCGGTCTTTCCTGATCAATTTCAACCGCGATCGAGGGGGACACGTACGACTATTCAACGGATCGCTCCAGGATAACAGTCTGGCTGCCACCAAGACAACTAGTTTAAGTGGGCCTCCATTTGAATTCTTGTCAACATTTGAACCGGGATGGAGCCAGGAAGTTAACTCACTCTACGGTGCCGCAGCAGTCATCTCCGGCGAGACTAACGAACCCCTCTACACGTCTATGCTAATTCCTGCTTCCCAGCTTCGTTTCCTCAGGTACATCGGCTGCGGGGCCTTCGGGAAGGTGTGGGAGGGGCGGCTTCGTGTCCAGGCGGAGTCCACTGGTGAAGACGACCGATTCGAGCGAGTAGCTCTCAAGGTGACTAATTCGTAATTTCCGTTATGTACGTGTTAATCCTGGATAACACTTTACTAGCCCAAAACCACGCAAACTGCAGTTTGAGAATCACACAGGGACCAAACGACCTGCGTCAGACAACGCCTGACCAGAATTGAAGAAGGTGTAAGTAGCTCAGAGATCAAGAGATTTATTGTTACATTAAGGACGTGCTTGGCAGCAGTGTTCGTTACAGGCTCCTCAAATAAGTGGCTGTCTGATTTATATCCCATTTCTTCTCAAATTTTTCTCAACATACAATGATTCTGCGGCAGGTTTGGCAAAACTAGTGATGTACTTGATTGATAGGAAGGTGGTTTGGTAGTTTTTGACAAATTGTCTGTCCTTAAATCCATCCCAAACATATGCCGGGGTATATTTATAAAGCCAGCCAATTCCATGTGTTCAACAATTAGCAGCAACCACACAACGTTGGACTCACTGTCCCACCACTTGATCTCTCTTCGTGAAACGTTCAATTAAAATTTCATATTCTTGTTGAAAAAAAACCCTCTATCAAACCCAGTTGTTCGAAAGCTTACAGATCCTTGTATCCGAGGTCACGATTTGGTAAATTATAATAAGCAGTTAATATTCACAAGATTTTAGGGCAGCATATTCTACCCTAGCGCATCATTTGGCGAATATCCAAACATGTGTCGGGAAATTCATGCACTTGTAGAACTTCACCTCTGCAATTTTTTCGTGGTAGCTTGCTTGTGCCTTAAATGAGGTACCAAACTAGGCAGGCTGGAACGGCTTGATTGTGTTGATGACCAATTTCCTTACATTCACTTTTCGGATTGATTTTAGGGTTGCACTGGCTTGCTTAATTGTCCACAGGCTCTCCATTCTTTTGAACAAACCAACAAACATTACTCTTACATTACTTAGAGCAACTCATGTTAGTAGCAACAAACGTCCTTGAAAATGGCGAAAATTGCTCTCCTTCCAACGAAATATTTGCAAACGTAAAGGTTAGTTATGGTGACAGCGCAAAATATACTAGACCTACAATCCAGAACCAATTTTGCGCGTTCTTGTAACCGAGCCATTTACTGTCAAGACCTCGTGGCGCAAAAGGCGCCGGGTATCCAAGTAAAAAAACAACTGCAACCTTTGACGCAGGGTGGGGCGTTAATTATTGTTTGGGCATTTCTATCTTACACCTGGCATTACCGCAATTCCCTGATATTTCCAAACGGTAAAACTCTCTATTCCATAGCCATTTGGCCAGGCAATAGGAATTCCAATTGCATAAGTTATGCTCGGAAATGGCATTTGCTCAGATCTAAATACTGTATTAGTACAGGTCATGCGGTGATGGTGGTGGTTAAATTACGACTGTTACAATTGACCGTAACAAAGAGAAAACCACTCAAATAACGGTACCAGATCCCTTGTTGACGCTAGCACCGACCTTCCCATGCCAATATAAGAAAAAGGCCAGAGCTCGTGTAGAGAGCTTTAATCACGCCAGCCACGTGTGGAATGGGTTGTCAAAAGTGAAACTAATTCAAGTCAAGGTTGACCTGACCTGATAAAAAGCGTAATAAAACACATGTAATGGAATTGGTGTAAATAGTGCCAAAAACCAACGACTAGCAATCTTGGGGTATCGTGGATCCCCTACAACGATCCACTCTAGAAACGGCACAACACACATGATGGTTTCGTGTAGTATCCGAACGGGAACCACTGTGCTCTGGTGGTGAGCACAACTTAACCATCAGACCCTTGCAATCTAGGCATGAAATCCACTGCTGATTTTTCATTGGTCTGAATTCATTCAAATGGAAGTAAAGTCAAACCTGTGAACTGGATGCCCAATGGAATGCAAGCTATCATTTCTTGCATTTCCACACCACCTTCATTTCGTCAAATTTAATGCCGCTAGACCAGAGAAATCGGTATGACTTACTAATTTCCTTTTCTATAAAGGACTCTGGTATGCTACCCATTGTCCAATCGAACACCAGTACCACTTTTCACTCTAATCGTGCAGTCACAATAGGTCAGTTTCCAAATTTACTCGCGTGTACTGTCACTTTCACTAGAATAAGTAGATTTTGCGTCTCAAATTTGCGACAGATTAGAGAGGGTAGTTCCAAACTGCTGGTGCTTTCCTATACAAGTCTACATCATTCGCAAGACGTGTCCTGGAATCACTGATTCACGCAAAGAACGCCAAAGTTTTCGTTTTGATGCGCCGTTTCCTCCACCGCCCCTTGTGGTCTTCCCTTGCATCGAAGTATTCGCCTGCAGTAACACCTGTGTTCAGCTAGTCAGACGCCCCCACAACCACCAGCGCAGTTGCCATCTTTCTCCCTGAGTGGAGCCAAATTGGTGCGTCTTCTATGAACCTGCAGACAAGGGGCAGAGAATTGAACAATGGTATTGTTAAACTAAAACACGTTAGCATTTCATTTGGCTGTTAGGGGTTCAGGAAACATTGTGCTCTTGTTAGTTAATATATGTTGTCTGGCGAGGCAACATGGGAAATCACAAAAGATGGGTTGCCTGTTCTTGTAGGTCGGGGTGTCGGACCCTCAGCAGTTTCTTGAAACCGCCAACAATTTAAACAAGTTGCGGTGGTTTTGCAGGACGGATTTGGTAACAGAATCGATGTCGGTGTTGATACGGCTCTTTCAAATTGTCACCAAATTAATGAAAATAAACACGTGTCTTGAAAGTCCATCATAATGCGGGCATTGACAATCTAGTTTTACAAGGCGTCAGGTGATTCGCCTTCCAAAAACATCTTCAAGTCAATTAAGATCCAGGGATATTTGGTAAAATTAGGAGAACCAGGACACTCAATTTGCATCCACGATGTTCATCAAGCTGCTTGTATGGTTAAATCTGAAAGTGATCGGTATTGTGATATATCTAGGCACGTAACCGGGTCGAATCATTTGAATTTATAATGGCAAATCTCACAAATATGAGGCCACCACTGGGCAATCTAAAAGTCAGTGACGCCTCGTCAAAACCTTAAATACATCTGGGTTTTAATCTCCTTCGAATATTAATATATTACCTAGAGGATTTTATTCCAGTAATCGTTTTGATTCAACACGTTCCTTTAGCTATGTTCCTAGGTTGAATTTGAAGACAGTGTTAACGAGTTAAGAAGGACAACTAGCAAAATCAACAAATTTTAAGTGATTGGTCCTCTGTAGGTGTGATAAGGTTGAAAACTAAAAGACGACATTGATAGATACTTTGCATGCGAAAATCGTGGCATTAGAAGATGTTGCGGCAGTATACAACACGAAGAATCCTAAGAGGATGAGAGATATCTAAATCCAGTTGTGTCGTGCGCATGCACTCAAAGCTGCGCTTGACCAATGGGATTGCTCACCCACGCAACTTGGGTGAACTCGCAAAAGTGCAAATGACTGAATGGCCAAATGAGTAAAGCGGATGGCGAGTAGGGTGCAGGCTAAAAGGCAGACCTTGTCGGAGAATGGACATAAATCAATACGGCTCATCACAAACGATATATTAAAGGTGCTGCCTCATACGAATCTTACAAGCGGCCCCTTCAGCCATGCTCAACCATCAACCTCCTGTCACTTCGGTTTTCGGGCAGCGATAAAGCTTTATTTTAATTCACGAATTTCAGCCCATTTTGTAGAAGAGAGAACATTTCTTAGGTTGCAATCCGAAAACTGGTTCTGTGGGGCCTATTCAATGAATGTCCATTCTGAACCTCTTGTGGTATATCTGTTATCAAGTAGCCAAAGGAAATCACTCTGCAATGATCAACTCAGATAATCTGGTGGGTGGATGACATAGAAGGACGATGCAACAAAGAACAATTGTGTTCTGCTTATTATACGCCTTTCCTTCTCTCTCGTTATCCTCCCCGTTTCTTGATAGGGGTAGTGAATTATGAATCATGCCGTGTGTTCCACCTATTAGACACCAAACGCAATCATGCGCACGTTAATAATTTCCCCAAATAACTGATATCTCTGAGGAAATACTTATTTGCTCTTTGCGTAGGGTTAGTGGTTATTGCAGGCAAAAAAGCCATTTAACATGGTAGCAGTGGTTAAGTGCCTAATCAAACAGCAGTTATGAAGCAACACCTGACTTGGGGAAAATATTGGTGAATATATAAATATGAGAGGTTGCAGTGATTCATCCACAGAGGTTGCGTTGAAAAAGAGGGATGCTGGATCAATCAAACAGTGTATACGTACACAAGTGATCCCACGAAGACACCATTCATTGTTACAAATGAAGCTTCGACATCCCATCCCCCCATTCAGGGACAAAATGCCTACATTCCAGTGGGGTAAATTTGCTAGTCCAACTTAATTTTGGGCATACTTTTAAAACGCAGACATTGTTTCAGTGGTTACGTATGCTGTTTCCACCTAGGTTCGCAATGTAAAGTCCTTGACAGAGGCAGAATTCAAGCGTGAGGCTGCCCTGATGCAGCGCTATCAACACGAGAACATCGTTAAGTTTTACGGCATCTCAATGGACTCGCCGAATCACCAATGCCTCGTGCTGGAGATGATGGAGCAGGGCAATCTACGCGAGTACCTGCACAGAGCCAGACCCAGACTGACGCAGTCACAGGCCGAGCGCTTCTCACGACAGGAGCACACTGCGCGCAGCGACAGGTCCAGTCGACAGACTGAAACTACAGTTGCCACGACGGGTGAAAGTGTGTGCAGCGGATCCACTGCCGTGGAACTCCATGCAATGCTTAGCATTCCCGACCTGGTGAAAATCATGCGCGACATCGCTAGAGGTTGTCAGTACCTTGAGGAGCAGCACTTTGTTCACCGGTAGGACATTTTGCATCTCAAGGATGGTTTTCAAATTGAAATAGTTTCCTGTAGGATTATTAATGCGCGAAAATCGATATTTTTTCCGATGCTTTATGCCGATTATGGCTGATGTTCTCATATAATCCAGGTACCTGCTCCCTTTCACCATTCTGCAGCTTCCTTTGTCTGTGTGAAGAAACAGGAACTAATTCACTACCTCAGACATGTTTAAACAGGCATAATCCCAAGTTTTTCCCTGATTTCCATTCAAGGCACTTTTTTATGAAAATGCAACACCCAAAGTGATTAAAACCAGCAATAATGTGTTTTTGAAGTTCGGTAATCATACCGTATTGATGCCCATCACCAAAGGTCCTATCAAACGATCCATCGTTTCTCCCTTTATTATTGCTTATCTCATCAAAGTCTTCAGGTTATATTGAAGAATGAATGGAAAAATTACATCATTTTACACCTGCGACTTAGCTGTAAGCCGTCGACTTTGTGGCTCAGTTTAAACATCCAAGTCAGAGGACCCATATTCGTCAAAATGGCGATTTAATTTACGGATTAACCGATTATTTTAATAAGGGCTTGAAAATCAGACCAGAATCGTCTAGAGTTAGTCTAGACCCATGAGTGACGGTGTCTTCAACTCATTCGTATTGAACTGGTTACTGCTTTTAATTGTCTGGTACACAC
>UXSR01005457.1:54257-74680 GCA_900604375.1 Mesocestoides corti
CTTGGAGGGCCTCTTCACGAGTAAATCAGACATCTGGTAAGTCGAGTAGTCTAATTAGTTGTCTGCTTATTTTAACAAAAACACCCCAAAGTGGTGTGCAATACTTGTAGAGCGTTCGGACATCGAAACTCGAACGAAAAATGATGTGTAAACATTCGTTAATTCATTAAACTCATTTCCTACCTGCAAAAGGCCGTTCGCATCCAATAACCACCATGGGTTAATCAGTATACAGCTGATTTCAAATAATGGCAGTAAGCTCAGCTAAAGCATTCAGATATCCGTCAAATCGGCTTGTATGACTTATGATTGACTTATTTTTTTGGTAAGATGAGGTGTAAAAGGAATAAACGGACTTGTAGCATAAATAGAACTTGTCGTTTGCTGTGATACGGTCAACAATGTTAAGCGTACGCCAGAAGTAGGGGTTCCTTTTGTAAAAAAAAACTAACAGAATTTATATTATTGCATTTTTTTGCACAGACGCATAAATGCCAGCTATTTTTACTTTGCAAAAACAGCACATTCTGGAGCGACAGTGGGTTAGGTGTCAAAATAACCTTATTACTTGGCACAGAAATAAAATATCAGTTTCTACAGGTCCCTTTTTATTGGCGTCGATCAATGTTAGTAGCCCATCGACGATAACACTGACGTTTTCGAAGCAAATGTCTTGTGGTTGTGGTAACCAGGCCTTGCCAAAAGAGACCTTTAAGAAACCCCGAAAAATATCCAGGAAGCTGAGGGCACTCCGGTTATGTAAGGGGACCTATGGGAATGTTTTCACACCAAAGTCATAAACTCAAATAAATGATCTACCGCAGCAATGATTATTCTGATTGGGTGAATATTATAGGTGCAGGTTCGTTGTACATTAGACAACACGAGCATCCGAAGAGAGTAGCTTTGGGGCCGAATCGCCTCGGTTATGGTGGCAGTGAATTAAACTTTTGCAGATTGTTTGCTACACGTTTTTTGGACCACCCAAATGAAGTGCCAATTATGGACGCCAGAAACGCGAATCACAAAGAGAGGAGGCAAAATGTGCCAGCGATGTTGGATGTCAGTTTTCGGCAGATTGTGCGCGTTGTTTGGACACAAAACACATGTGCGTAATACGCAAAACGGAAGCAGAAATGCTACCAAAAATGCGTAAAAATGACGCTACTGTGTAGTAGGTGCGCAGACCAGTCGATTTCGTGACTTCATTATCAAACTCTGATACCTTACGCAAGCATATCAACTGGCGTACATTCATGGAACGGTTTGATTGCACATGAGTAGTTACCCAGGCACATGACGCGGAACAGGTCTTGTGAAGCGTCCCGAACGATCACAGCGACGAATTTCACACGTCAGGATTTACTCTAAATAGCGTCATGAGCCAAAGACACGAGCCCAAGGCAAGATATGCGCACAACCGGCCAGCCTGCAATCAACACCAAACAGAAATGTGCAGTTTAAAGTTCCTATATTGTGTTCCTGTTGGCGTTTTATCGATTTACTTTCCGCAATGATGACACTTGGTCCTCGATACTTGTTTAAATCAATTTGGAGCGGCAGAAAATTAGCGTAAATTTTCCAACAGGGAAAACATCTGATCATACGTTGTGCGAAGACATTGTAGGTACATGTGCAGAATATTACCGGTGTAAGTATTTGCTCACGAAAAAAAGCCTAATGAGTTTTGGCCGGTTGTCGAATACATGTTATCAAAATTGGTCGTCGCTGCTTCCGTGCAATCGTCAAGAAAATCTTCCGTATACGTAGCCTCAAAATAACATAGTTTTTTGATTTCATGAATATTGTACTTGCACAAGCCATTCCTATAAATGTTTTTTTTTCAAAAGTTCTTCCTTTTCCTGCATTTTAAAATATAGTGGGCAGTTTTTGGCTTTCTGCACATTCAAGATTAACTCTTTGAGCGTTTTCCCAGTGAGTTGGGCTGATTAAGTGCCTCAAGCGATCCCAAACACGAAACACTAGTTAAATATTTAAAAGGCGACGAAATCGCGGCTTCTTGAAGTGAAATACTTCTTCTTGACAATTTGCGTCAGACTAAAGCGAGCGCCTATTTCCTTCTTACCACTCTTGTGGAAAAATAAGCGGTTTCCGTGCTCGTCTTGCGAATAAACAAAAAACACATGGCTAAATTAACAAAAAGAATTCGCGTCTTTCGTGTTGGTCGGTTCCTCGTGCTAAATGGAGAAAGTGGTTTAGACCAGGTAACATCACTGCGTTGGATTCCAGCCGGTTAAGTTTCTTTGCCATTTTTCCATTGGTTGGTTGTTCACACAATGGGTGGTAATAGTTAAATGAAGAAACCATCATTGGCTCCTCTGACAGACATTTCATTTCGAAATGTGGCCTGTTTCATTGTCGTCCTAAATATCAAGGCCCAAATTTTGAGGTGTTCCTGCTGAATGCATTATGTTTTCTTTTGTGGTTATACTATACCTTAAAACGATTCTATTTGATTGGATTAGTAATTTAGATTAAATTAGAACCGTTGTCCAAAGTGCATTATGGTCATTCCATGTGGGCAGCTGTTAATTTGGACATTAATCGAGATATCAGCTAACATTCAATGTTTCTAATATAGTGTTAAAGAAGGATTGTATACCACGTCGTCAAGACTATTTTAACAAGTTATTTTTTCCCAGAATGGTCATAGCCGTCTTTAAATCTAGCTATTTAGTTGATATTCATCAGACCGTACTAGTTAATATCATCAACTTGGATTGTACAGAGCAGTGCAAAATCCGATCTAACGCCATGCTCTTGATAGTTAGCAATTAATAGCAGGTTAAGTTATACAAAATGCCTTTCGGGGACCACGTTGTCCAGTCAACACGTCAACCTGGACGAAGACCTCCAGACATTTATCGAGATCGTAACAATGAAGAAGGTTTATTTCCAATCGTATTCCTATTCGACACGAACTGAACGACTAAACTGAACAAACTGATTTGGAACCTGTTCCTAGTATTTATGTTTGAGCGCGATGAGTGAGTAACGGTCAATCGATCGAATATCGTTGCACGGAAATCAATAATCAGACTTGAGCACTGTTCGCTGGTTGCTTAATTTACCAACTTTCTTGAGGATTAAAATCTTCAAAAGCCATCAACAGATATCCTTAGAGCATAAAATGTTACCATGATGAAATGATTGCCAATGGTTATTGATTTTCTTGCAAACGAGACGATAGATGAATCGCATGGAAAGAACCAATCAAAAAAATCACAAAAATGAACGAAATTCTTACGCACACCAATTATTGATCCTGGGTAGGTGTCAATGTCGAAATGAGTAGTGTCATTGTAGATTGTCCTTCTGCTGTAAAAGAAAGACGTAAACACACAACTTGTAAACGTGGCGGATCACGATAATAGCTAAAGCCTTCTCAGTATGCTACATTCTGTCGAGGCCACTCAGCAGCCCAACCAACATAACCAAAGACGTTAATCGAATAAAAACGTAATGATTAAATTAATCGTCTTTCGTCCTTTATAAATGGACTCCATGTATTCTCTTGGCTCAATTAAAGGGGAAAACTCTTGTTTAGTCTGCAAGACAATTCTTTATTCCCCACTTCCGAAGTTGCGCGTTTAGTGAATTCCTTAGAGCGGCGAAATGGACGGCAATTAAATTTGACGAAGAGGGAAATTTCGTAACGAAAAAACGCAATTACCCGCGGGAGTCACATGCTAATGAGGGAGTCTTCTCTGCATTATTTAAAAAAGCGTGATTTAACTGTGTGCCGTTTCATGGATTTAAACAGTCTAAAATTAAGAATATTTCTGTTTAGCAAAAAACGGCACTGAAGGGATCTTTAGGGGTCACTAACGGTATCTGTTTCCCATGCTTAAATTGACTCGTCTAAAGACAACAGTCTCCTGGAAAAAAATCCGCCGATCACGCGACCGCTTGTGTACGTTGTGTAGAGTTGGCTTTCCGGCACGGTAATAAAATACGTGTGCCGCTAGCAGTGGTGGCGTCAACTCCTATGTTGCATAACTTATGGGCTTGGGGTAATGGCCGCTAACTCGCCACCATAACAGTGCGTTCCCATTCCTCCTACCGCACACCGTGATTACAAGCCGGGCCCCAACACTTGCGATTCGCTATTTAATCATTTTGCTGTAGGAATTCGATGAAAGTGCACCTAGGCAATGAGATGCAAATAGCAAAAGGGGAGATTTTGTGGCTGATGTTTCAACTTGGTCTGACTTTGGAACTAGCTGCGCAATTGGTGCATTCATAGATGCCGAAGTTAGGCAGTGTAGCTGCATCAAAGATGCAACTACCTTGGAATCCTATTGTTTGCTGATAGCTTTGGAGACGATCAATAAAATGATGGATAGAAGGCAGGATTATTGTAAAGAGATCGATGCTCAAATCTACGAACATTTAAATCGTGGCCAATGAACAACGTTCATGCGTCCTCTGTGCATCGATCAATCGTGGATGTTCGGCGTGGCGATCAGTTGCTAACATACGCATAAATTTCTGATTTTACGATGAAGAAATATAAAACAAAGGTTAGGTTGAGGTACCAGGGAGTTTTAATTGGGGTAAACATTTTTCGAAATGCTATTTCTGAACATACAACGTCTCCTAGACTAACCAGGCATGAGGGACCGCTTTTTACACGTCCTGCGCATGTACCATCCCTTTTACCCGTCCTAATCTCTTGAGCATTCAGAGATTTCTGTTTTTACTAGTTTACCCAGTTTCTATTGTTCAGCATCAACGTTAGTCATGCGCTAGCTTGAATAAATGACAGGTTGGTGGAAACACTTTCTATGCTTTGCAATTTTGCAAAAAAATTCGCTTTGATTGTACAATTTAACCCGTCTAAAAGCCATTCCAGATCTCGCTATCGGCAAACTCACTCTTGGGTGTTAGAACAAGTTGAAACTGGAAAGCCTAACAGCTGTTGTTGCTGCGAGTCAAACGTACTGTGAGCTTATGGATCACTTAAAGACACACGTAAGTTAAGATGTGCGGTATGTAAAAAAATCAACGCATTGAAAGAGAATAATTACTTCCTTCCTAAGTTCTTCCTGGCGTCTTAACGTACACAGCAGAGGTGAAATTCGGCATAATGTCAAACAAAAAACGAAGAGCATCTCATGCATCGTCAAATATCCAAAGTATCAGTTCACGATCATCTTTGAATGTTAAAACTAGCCCCCTAAATATCCTGACCTATCTTACTTGGGCGAGTCTTTTTGGAAACTTAACATCACTAGTAAAATTCCAAATTTCTTTGTACGCAAAAATTTGACATCTGGTAGTATGAACATGTCGTGAATCGTGTTTATTCACATCCCTTAATCCGGTCGCTCCACCTCCGACACAGGGTTCCCCTTTTCGCAGCATGTCGCCAGCCGCGCGGATCCTCAAATCCCCCCTCATTATCCTAGATTATCCTCACACCTAGGTCTCGATATTAGCGCATTTATGACTCTCACATCTGAAGTATAAGTACACAAGCGCAAATGACAAACACAACACAAGGACACCAACTTGGTTGAGCTCTGAAGCAAGCGGTTGGATCCACGTCCTCGCCAGTTTTCGAATGATTTTGACTTGACAAAATGAATGCATGTTCTTGATTGAGGTCATTTAGTAAACCCAAATAGCGCCTTCCTTACAAGCTGATGATTGTGAACGAAAATACTAAACATTTCTTTGGTCGCATTTATTACAGTAAAAAACAGTGGAACGACGTCATGTGTGTGAGAGAATGCTCCTCTTGCTTATAACATTAACGATAATTTTTCCATTTCAGAAACAATAGTTAAACATGAGATCAGTTAAAATTTGCATTTGTACAGAACACCCGTCAAATTGAATGATATTGCTTCAAATAACTTTGTGATTTTTAAATGAAACATGTGCAACTTAAAAACTTAGAAATTCCAAGCAGTAGACAAATAAGTTCGCATGCGTGTTGAAGGCAAACGAGAGTCAAATGGAATGGTCAAGTTGCCATATTCACGTGGCCGTGTTCTGCCGACTTTCCTTTTTAGAAATATAAGGAAAGTGGTTACTTTCAGTTAAATGCGAGTCTTTAACAATCCGACAGTCACTCTTCCCGTGGTTTGCTTGCCGCAGTCTCGATGGAAGGACTGAAATAAAAGTGCGTGGTTCGTTTGACCTTTGAAAGACGACAGATAATTTGCCTTCCAGAAGTCATTCACGAAAAATGGCTACGAGTTTGTGAACCAGGTGTCAACGGATTTACACCATATCTCATTGCTATCTTCAGGACCTTGATAAGAAGGGTACACAAGTTAAGAGGTCAAGTGTTGAAACATGAAGGGTCTCTGAGCAATCTGATATCATAACTCGACATTTTAGCATGAATTTTGCAGAAGCAGGGCTTATTGTTAGCCTCTTCGTTTGTGCCCCTTGAATTGATCACCGTGCAGTGAATCGTGTTGATTCATATCCAGCAATTCTGCCACTGCCTTCTCCGACTCACTGCTGCCCTTTTTCACAGCTAGCCCCTCAGTTATGGGGGACCGTCTACGCATACGCCCTGTGCAAGTACCACCCCTATTACCCATGCTAATTATTTGAGCATTCAGCGATTTCTATTTTCACTAGTTCACCGAGTCTCGATTGGTCAAAAACCACGTTTGGCATGCACTAGCTTGAATACATGCACTTAACAGGGCAGCTGGTTTGAGCTGTCCAGCAAACGTTCGTGTCTCTGCCGTCTCTATTTGACTTGTCTTCTCGGGTATCTAAGCAGCATGAACTGGCCTATCCCCTGGAGAGGTTTGGGACCACGCGTCGGTGCCTATTTCACCCCCCTCCCCAGTCAGTGTCTCACTGCAAAAGCTAGACGCTTACCTTGTGATCACTGCCCACATCTTCAACTTGCAGCTCACAGTTAACGAAATGCACCATCGAGTAATTTCCTTACTTACAGAGACTTGCACGGTGATTTTATTGCTATCGTTCAAAGTGTTTACTAAGAGTTATCGCTAATTGGAATTTCGGGTGTCACATTTAAACACTTTACCGATTTCAACAAAGGTTGTATTCACAATTAGCCGAAACTATACTAAGCAGAAATCCTGCAATCACACATAACAACGACACTTGGTTTTTTTGACAATTTGCAAATGGCATGTCGACAATCGGCAAGGGGGGGAATTATTGTAGTTCCAAATTGCCAAAATCTCATTTCTCATTTAGCAAAAAGCGCTCAAGTATTCGCGCTAACATTTCAGTAAAATTTGGGGGTTCTTAAATTGCATTGCAACAATGTATCCTGACTATTTTATGCGTTTCGATAACTTTTGGAGCTGGTTTAAGACTTAAACCCTCCAAAAACTTTTTTCCAAGTACCTGAAACCTGTAAATACCGTTGTATTGTACTTTGCGTTCTTTCTTCCCTGTTTCCGTGTAACGTCAAATCGTTGTGCATGAAATGCATCACGGATTTTGTGAAATACCACAGGGACTTTTGGAAAAAATCTGCACTTCTGACAGGAAACAAATCATTCTTAAGGAATAGGCAGTGACCTTGTTTATTTTCTGTTTCGAAAATTTGCATTCTTCGGTCTTGCAGATCTCTGCGTTTGCCTGATGTGCTTCTACTACCAAACAGTGCATTAACCGACATTATTTGAACCCTGTTCATTACACAATTTACAGATTGGTCAACTGAGCCATAGAATCATTCGCCTTGATTCTAATATTGACCTGTTTTCGGAGAATACCCCAAATAAGAAATAAATTTTAGAATAAGATGACCTTGAGGAAGGTAGACGTGAACAGGGAGGTAGCCACAGTGAGCCCAGTGATCGATTTTACGATAACCCCATACATGTCCTGTTATAATTACATCCAAGTAAATTTAAGTGGTCCTGAGTGTACCGAAAAGTGCATGAGGTTCTCTCGATTAGAGTGTTATCCAAACAACAAGCATTTTCCAATACCACGCACTCCTTTATTTTTCAACACAGCGGTGTTTCCTTCAGGATTTTACTTCGATTGATGGTTGAGTTGAAATAATTGGTTTTGTTCAGCTGAATGACTAATCGTCTATTGATTTCTATTGTAAATATTTGTAATTAAAGGGCCTACGCTGTCACGTGTTGGGAGGTGATGACATTGGGTGCAGATCCGTTCTACGGCCAGGTCAACCTAGAAGTAATCAACCTCGTACTGAATGGCAACGTTCTGTCCAAACCAGACAACTGTCCGGCTCCGCTGTAAGTCATACTAATTTTGTTTTTTTTTTATATGCAAAAATCCCCTCATCTTGGGGAATGCCTATCAACCGTCTTTGGCGTAAATTTGTAGTCAGATCACAACACTTTTCTGCGCTAGACATTGACGGTGGTTTTGAAAGACTAGGGTTTTGGCTACAATACGAAGAGGAAAACAAACAGGCTGCAGCCTGTGTGAATGTTTCAGACAGATTCGGCACATTTCACACCGAGGTCTAAGCCAAGAAGGCGTGGATCGAAGTTGTCCAATAAGTGGTCATGGGAGTATTCAGGGTTAAACCTTGGTCATGCATACAGTATGATTTAGTTATGTTAGAGTTTTGCGTTTAATACTACACCCTGTTTCCAAAGTTTCAGCGCCAATTTTCAGTGCATCAGGGCATCAAAATTGAAGCTGTTCTCTTAAGTAAAGAACTCAGTTCGGGTCTGCAGATTTTGTAAAAGATTTAGGCTGGCCGCATTTAAATCACTTCTTAACCAAGAACTTAATCTACTGCAATGTTATCAGTATTTTAATAGGTAAACTCACGCATGCATAACTAACATTATTTAATGGTTCTTACATCATTCATTTTTTTGCAAATTCATTGGCTATCATTCTTTCTAAGGTAGTTCCTCAAAGTAGCTAAATTGTGTACTCCTCGTAAAACATTAACTAATAGAATTTCAAGTTCCGTGTGAGCTGTTACCGACCTGAAAGCACACTGATTGAGAAATTGCGGTCCCCTTCCCCATGCAGGATTGAAGACCCACTCAAATGAAACGACAAAATCAAAACGAGATTGAAGTGTTTGGTCGCTTGCAAACGAACAACAAGAATATTTTGCCTTGAAGATCAAAGTCAGCAATTTTCTGCAATGACTCACGGCATTTTTGCGCTTTTAGCTAGTTTCGCCTGCGCAAAGAATGCAGTACTTTACTACAGACATATTTTTTTATATAAAGGAAACGATTTCACGATGCAACGATTGAATCAGAGAGTAAAGCACTATTTTAAGATGTGGCTGGGATGGTAGGGCCGTAAATAGCCTGAAACTTCACAATTTTGCAGCTACGATCACATGCTGCAGTGCTGGAGTCGCTTTCCCGAGATTCGACCGACGTTTGTTGAGGTCTGCAACAAGATGGACGAATTCGTGGAGGCCTCGAACGATCCTGAAAGTGCCTTCTCTGGCCAATACATCTACCGCGTTCCGATTGGTGGTTCGACAATTCGTAAGTGGTGGAAAAATGCCACATTTATTGCCGCTAGAAAACTAATAAGCAGTTATATTGCCATACCAAATATGTGATTTCGCTATTCGTGTAAATTGGCGTTAATGCTAGAAAAGAGAAGGCAGGGTAATTAGATGTAATGGGTAAAGGTTATCTCCAAATTTTTGCGTCTTGGAAAAAAATTATTTTCGCTTGCTCGGATGTTTTCATTTTGTTGTTGCTTGTCAAACTGACAAAATTCTACGGCAATTAGTCCTCATTTCTGCCATTTACCCTCGTATTACGTCACATCGCACTCTGTTATATTCACCCAAAAACACGGAAGTCTTCCTGACAGATATTTTCGTCTAGGGCTAATCTTTCGAGATGGGATTTAGCGAGATAAATTTCTAGCAGCCGTCGTTAGAACAAGTTGCATCAAGAATAACCTGAGGCTTCCACGCTTGGCTCTAATCGCCTTAGCAACTCCCACGTTTAAGCATAAATTAATGCATTTAAGCTTAGTTTAAACGGCAAATTTTAACAATTTTTAATATCCCCTAAAGTTGGTGAGATTCTCCGAAATTGAACCTGTTCTCCTTCTTACCGCGTCCTGATTATAGATGATGCCCTCCTAGTCCAAGTTAAAAAGATTACCACTTTCGAAGAAATTTACCAGCGATTCGTAATTAACGCTGAGAAACACTTCTTGATAGTCTGAGTACTCAGTATTGTATGTAACAGAAAAAGTTGAATCTGTGAAGCATCCCTGAAGCCAGTGTGTGAATTCAAAGTTAAATTCTTCAGTATGTACGACACAACCGATGCCCCAAAAATTTCCTACTTTTACCACAAGGGCAATAAATTCTTTTTTTGGTTTATGAGAGGATATAATTATTTCGGTCAACTTAAGGAGATATAATTTGCGATCAAATTCAAGCCATCAAAGAAGCATGAATGCGATAAAGTGATAAAAGCAACCATTGATTGTGAGTAAGATTTTTCGAAGGGGGTTGACAGTGTTTCGTTTCCAGGTTGGCTTTCGAAAGATTAACAGAGCTAAGACGACGTCTCTGACTGTTAGGGGTTTTGCCAAACACGTGAGAAGCTAAATGAAAGAATTCAGACAAGTTATCTAAACAACGAGCAAGAGTAACAAAATAAAATGAACAACAGGCCAATGACGCAAACGGGCCTGGCAGAAAAAACAGGAAACTAGGTGGGCTTTCACGCGCAAGCCTTGATTCATCCGCTAGACTCGTACGTGTATGTGTGTGTGTGCACGTAGGCCTGTGAACAGAGTACGTGTGGAAAAGCAATGCGTGGACCAATGAAATGCCAGGCTGCGTCACAAATACCAATCGGCTAAAAGTAAACCTCTTAGGACAAACATTTGCTCAAACGTCTCGGCTAACAGATCACTGGAGGCTAACTTTAAAAGAAATCTTAGTAACGAATTCACCTACTTGATTAATTTTGATTGCAATACTGCCTCTTCCGCCTGAACACTATCGTAACTCTAGGCAAACGCTATTGGTTTTCATGAGCAGTCACTTTGCCCGCGTCGATCGAACTACCAATCGTGATAGTGCCATGGCCTTGAATTCTGTCTGCCATGTTTCTATTGTGGGATTAAAGTAATGCCTTTTGTCAAAAGGGGCAGTGGCGGCAATGCATGTTTGGAAAAAAAGCAGTCACTGTGTTTTGGCACATTTTTGCCACACAATTGTGAATGTCATGTCCGACACGCAAGCACATAAATCACATTTCACAAACAACAAGCCGACCACAATGCCTTTTGTTGGCATCACTTACTTTCAGACAATCGCATGATGTGGAGAGGGCCGCAGTTGGAAAAAATATGCAGAATAAGTATGCAGAATTCCAGTGCCGATGGTGCCTCAGCGGCAATCAGTGCGTCGATTTCGGTGCAGAAAACAAACCTGATTTTAAAAATGAAAGAACTTAAGAGAAACATCGAAATTCATGGGGCTGGATTCTATCACGTAGTGCCTTTAGTCCAAAGATTAAAAGTCAAGTGCTTTTATTGGAATTGACGTTACGCTAAAGCCCCTTCCACAATCAACGGTTGAGAATCCGTCATTCCAGTCACATTGCTTCCTCTGGCAATTTACTCTGCTTTTTGCCATTACACTGATTCCACACCACTTCCTACCTCTAAAACGCTTAGTAAGATTAAAGCAATATCTCTGATTCGACCTATTGCTCCCCACCAACCAACTCGACCAATGAGACGGTTTTTTAGAACATGTGATGATCCTCAATTGGGCATCTAATTATGATCTTGGCTTTTTGAGTATAAAGCTACATACAGAGCAAGAACCTCATTTAAATAAACAGCTGATTCTGTAATAGACTGATTGCGAAGCAAATTATGAGCCGGTTATTATAAGTTAAATAGACCGACCTAGACAGTCGGATTTTACGCAATTCCTCAGCTTGAAGGCTGTAGTACCAATCTGTATTCTGAAGCCCTAACGTTAGAACGTTCAGTAATTAGTCGACAATGGCTTTAAAGTCTGAATGAAGTTGGTTAAAGAAATATTAACAATGACTTAAGCATCCCAGTCGACACCGACCGTGGGTGACTCAGACTGGCGTCAGAATGGTGGGACAGCAAGAACCGTCAACGACTCAGCCGTCAACCTGATTCACTCGAACTCACTCGGCTACGGAAGCCTCAGCGCCAAAACCGCGTCTCAAGAAGGCGCGCCTAGACAGCCGACGAGCCTTCAGCGTCACGTCTCGTGTCCACGACCGTACTTTGGGGGTGACAGCGGCAGCCGCCCCACCGCCGGCTTCTACTACAATCGACCTTCGCCGCTGTCGCCGCCGCCTTACCTTCACCAGACCAGCGTGCCGGAGAATTCGGCTGCTTGGGGACCGTCATCACACCCACAGACCCTGTTCCGCAGACAGAGTGATCGATATCAATACAATCGAGACCCTGGAGAAGTCGACTCCATGGGGTAGGTTTCCAAGTTTATTCTGACCAAATCCTCTTGACAAAGACCTCTCACAATATCATCGATTTTTTTATTCTCAATCAGGGGAAGCATATCGCTACCACTCTACTAACAAAGAGCCTTTTGCTTCGAAGCCTTATTTCCATATGGTTCTTTCAGTTGAGACTTCGTTTCCCTTAAAACATTTCAGTGTTCAGGTGTGAAGGTAGTTAGATCAGAGAATCCAGACCTGCTTTAACTTTTTAAACTCTTCTCTGGAATGTTTGGCTCAGGTGTGATTTCTTTACTTTCGACACAACTGACTCTCAAATTGGTACCTTAATTAGTTAGACATCTGTTTAAACTGGATCTAGTTTGAGCCTGCTGGCAGTCACAAAAATTTGTCCAATAAGGTGCCTAATGACTTTCACCAAAGAGAAATCACGTTTGAAACTTTGGGCGATTGTTACGGGAAACTGTGAAGGGTTTCGTATTAATTAATCAGTGCCAGTATTTGTTTAAGTGTGCTGTATTTAAACGAGTTTCCGTTTTTGAAATCAAGCAATACCTTCATGAAATCTGGCAAAAACCAGCAGGAAACAGCCACTTACTGATCTGGTACTGATAAGGTTGGTGCTAAAATGACAGGGCCGCGTGAACACAACCTTTCTTTGAAGGATCATTGAGCGATGGTTTATCCTCGTGTTTGTCAATTACTCGTGAACAAAGGTGATTGGCTGTGTGTGGACCAATAAAAGGCAAGGTCGAGTTATGGGAGCCAAACGCTTTAGGTAAACCTGTTTAAATGTGTTTTCGTTCCTACGACTCTGATGACAGTTTACTGCGATCACTTCTAACCTGAACACACTCGGCGAATCTGTACGAGTCGTGTTGACTGTGCTACAATTATCACCACATAAACTTCCTTTAATGCTCCTTTGCAGATATGAGCGGCCAGCCCTACTGCTAGGTGGCCCCTACTTCAACACCTTCCGCCAACCACCAGGACCCTCGCTCCACCAACCCCCCACTGGATTTTCCCCGCACTACGCCATTCCCGCCCGACCCCCGCCACCACGCGACGCCAACTACGGCATCATGCACCACTCGCTCTACGTCGGCGGCGGCGCACTCAGTCCCACGAATAACCAGCCGAGCCAGCCCAACCCTCTCATGTTCCAGTCCGCTCACCTCGAGCTGCGCAACCCGCACACCGAGGCCGAACCGTCTAGTGGTGAGATTTTGGCCCATTTGTAGAGCCTGCTTTAATCGATTACCCCTGGAGACTTCTGTATGCCGATGTTCGTGCTTTTGTGGAGTCTGAATTAGGGAAAATAACAAAATGGCTGCCTCTTCGGAGTGTGGAGCAGCTGCTGAACCCCCAGCATTGAAGTTGCTTGGCAACCAGAGTGCCGAATGTTGAGTAAACTCAGTCTCCACTCGGTGGTTATTGGTCAAATCTTCGAGGAATTCCAGAGTGGTAGACTTGTCTGACCAATACCTGTCTTATCTGCCAGATACATGAACGTATTTGAAATTTGTATCACGAGGATCGCGGATTTGTACACGTCCGATTTCTCATTGCTAATATCAATGCGATCGTCATGTCTGTCGAATGCGGCTCTAATCAATACACGAAAGTCAATACGTCTGGAATTTGAAGAAAAGTAAATGTTTAAATCCAAAAATACCAAAAAAAGCAGTCACAAACTTCATTTCATGTAGACGTACAGGTAGCCAATAAAACGTTTCATGCGATTTAAAACATTCTCTTGGCTTAATTTTGTTTCTCTACTTAGGTCCTTGAAGTGCGCACCTATCCCATGAAGCATCGAGTAAATCTTTTTACAAGTAACCTTAAAGACGACGGACACCGGGCGCAATTTTTTTGTATCACCATCATCTTGCTAGTGTTGTACCCCCTTCCCGAATACGTCGAAACACTTTGAACGATCTCCTTAATTGCTGCAGGCTCTGCACCCTGACTTAACCAAGAACTTTACGGAAGCCGAATTTGTTTTTAAATAAACGTATGTGTAATGCATTATCGTGTTTACTTGGGAGTGAGGCCAAGTTGAACTCTCAACGACATTGTCGGAACATACATGCTAAAGTCACGGCAAGTACACTACTAATTGTACACGAGTAGCAAGAATATTTTCGAGTCTTTCTACTCACTAACGCCTCAAATATCTTACATAGGTTAATTTATTAGCACAAAATGCAGCAAACGTTCACTTCTTAGCATCCTCTTATTTATTTTTAAAGACATGGTGGGTGCAGGCATGCAATTGCAATTCTCAATTTCTTTCCACCGTGCTCTCGTCCACTTGTAACAAAATTTTTCCTGGATTGTGAAATTCAATAACGACGTACTTTAAAAATTCCGTCAAAAACAAACAGCGTAACATTATTTTTTCCCCTAAATGAAATAACTGTTTAAAAAATCGAGTATATTACACTAACCAAGTGCTCGTTAAAGACTGAAATTTAAATAGATATAGCAGGGCAAGTGTATTCACCAGAGTAGACGTTTTCTAACCTTTTATTTATATAAGTACTGGTAATCAAACATATCAAAGAAAAAAATGCGTATGGGACTGTCAGTAAACATTTCAAAAAAATAGTACCGGAAGATGT
The DNA here is from genome assembly GCA_900604375.1 of Mesocestoides corti. NCBI lineage: Eukaryota > Metazoa > Platyhelminthes > Cestoda > Cyclophyllidea > Mesocestoididae > Mesocestoides > Mesocestoides corti. The sequence goes on from UXSR01005457.1 coordinate 69,316, forward strand.
TTGGAATCGGACTAAGGATTCTGCTTTTCCAGGCCAAGATGTTTGTGGGGAAAGTATCCCGCATCTAATAAACTATCATAAGAAAGCAGCCAAAAAAATTCGTCCTTATGATGTTTTGTTAAGCGGTTAGGTACATTTCAACTGTTGTTATCACAACCCAAATATCACTAGTGTTTTATTATGCATTTCAATCGGAGGCATAGCATTAGATTTCCAATCAGGTGACCGTCAGTGCAAAACTTTGTCTCTAAAACACGCGCCGGACAAAATGAAAACCGTTAAACATGCCCTATCTAAACAAATAATTTTCCGACTGTTTGTAGTATTAATACAGCTGTGCATTTCTATAATAAAACTCGGTACAGCTCCATTCGCGCACCTATAAACTATTTTTACAATTGCAAATATCTTATGATAAAAAGTAAGTTCACTCGTCCTTGAAATTTTAATGGACTCTTGTCAATAACACGTGTCCTACACATCTGTAGTAGCCAAATTTAGCACTACCTCACAACTTTCTAGTTAACAGCCCGTAACAACCCGAGAAGAAGCTGAAAAGAGGAGCCTGAGAACATGACCGGTTGATTAGCATCACAACAGCCCAGACATTTTTGTGTGTGCATCGATACTCTTGCGTAAGAGGTGACTGCTAGCAGGGGCCAATGGCAAAAAGAGTGAGTCATTTGTACTGTCGGGCAAGCATGCACGCACCACTCGCCTGCGGTAGCTGTCTGTCCACTACAGTGCATTCACAAAAAATTGATTAAATCGTGTCCGTTCACGAATGCTAACTGTGCTCGCTTGCTGTTCGCCACACAGCTATGCATGAAAATAAACTTGATAAACATAGCAAGAATGTTTAAAAGAAATCTGGGTTGGTTTAAGCAATAATTGCTTTTTCTGCTGAATGTTATAGGCCTGGCAAGGTCATCCATAATGCACGCATTTTTCGTCCATCTTTGATTACATTTGGCTATTGATCTTCTTTATAGACAGTGTATAAATTACCTAAGCCGAAGGAAAAATTAAAAAGACACAAATTGGAAAGCTGTACTGCAGATACAGAAGCCGCAACCGTCTATTGTATGGCGCTTATCATCCATACTGCTCATTTTTTGGACTTACTAAGTTCAGCGTGATCAAATATGTCTGCACCCTTGTAGGACACTGCATTAACTCACCGTCAAAAGAGAGACTGCCCTTTAGTTTAATTCCTTATATTATTATACTGAATGCATATTATGAATGTTCCAGTTCGACACTTTACGATAAACCACACCTGGCAGGAGGGTAGCTCAAGTGAGTAGTAGACGAATAATAATTGCTCCTGTTGACTTGCAGGAAGGTCACGTCGTCCACCGCAGGTACATTGCTCGTTAAACAACTTTGTTGTCCAGCTCGGCACGGCCCATTCGAGTCCAATAGATTACCGCAATGCATTTTATGTTGTCTTGTAGAATACCCGATCGGCTGAGCTCGGCTTGATCAAATATGATTGCGCCCTCTTAAAGCACTGAAATAGCAGTTCTTTAACTATGTAGAAAACCCGAGCAGTTCTTTACTATGAAGAATACTGGAACAATAAAACAGGCCTTATTGATAAGCGAAGAATACACATCAGGCACCGTCCATCCGAGCTGAATACATCGGTCATAATATACCATCTACCAAACGCGTCCGTCTCTGGTTGGCTGCCTATCTTCGTCGCATGTCATTGGAACGCAGAGGGACACAGGATTGGCTGCGGCCAGGTGGTCCAACATGTCTGCGCCCTGATCCAACGCCACTGTAGAATACCCGAGCCCTAATAGGTAAAAAGACCGGTACAACAGAACAGGCTTTATTGACCAATCAGAAACCAGAGCCACACGTCAGGCGCCTTCCATCCGAGTCCACCACGCTGGCCACGCCGATCATTATATACTGCATCTCATCCGTGTCCTTCTCTGGTTGGCTGCCTTCCTTTCCCGCATGCCATTGGATCGCAGAGAGACACGGGATTGGCTGAGGCCAGGTGGTCCAACATGTCTGCGCCCCGATCCAACGCCACTGTAGAATACCCGAGCCCTAATAAGAAAAAGACCGGTACAACAGAACAGGCTTTATTGACCAATCAGAAGCCAGAGCCACACGTCAGGCGCCTTCCATCCGAGTCCACCACGCTGGCCACGCCGATCATTATATACTGCATCTCATCCGTGTCCTTCTCTGGTTGGCTGCCTTCCTTTCCCGCATGCCATTGGATCGCAGAGAGACACGGGATTGGCTGAGGCCAGGTGGTCCAACATGTCTGCGCCCCGATCCGACGCCACACCACACCACCACACACACTATCCTCTAACGTATGTCGTTGGTAAAGTTATTCGAGAATGTATTAATTTGACTACATCGATAGAGACTGGTAATCCGTGTTTGCTATAGTTTTCTGCAACGCTTAAAAGTCTGCTGTTTTAATTTTTTTAATACATCAATTACATAGATTATGGGTTATTTGTTAACTGCTTATGGTTGGGAATTTAAGCTGGTCTTTTTAGGACGCATTAGCTTAACAATCGACAACACAAGGATGTATTATGGGTTAGTGATGAGTTCTTCCAATGTTATTCTGTGTTACCTCCTTCTACCTCTGTTTTTCGCTGGTAGTCCTGTCATTAATTTCGAAGTATTGTCCACGACTGGAGCCACTATCGCCACCATATTTATGTAAACGTACTTACCTTGAATCCATTGTAGCCAGGTGCTTTCACGCCTGGCTGTCTATTCTTGTCTCCACGTCTATTTGAGTTTACCTTGATTCGTCCTCCCACCTTGGCGTTTCGACTGCTCACTTTCTTTCAAAAAACGTTCCTCTTCTTTCTCAAAACCACTTCCCCCTCAGATACGCTAAGCGAAGCTGGCTCTGGTCAGCATATTTACGTAACGTTGGTGGATAGCTCGAGTAATTCAGCCTATTTCCTCTTTAGATAGTGTAAATATGTTGGCTGTTTTGTCAAACCTGCGGCCCAAACTGGTCAAATCCCTAGCCCCGCTAGCACACCGTCTGCTGTCTTCCAAAGTAGATAGAGTAGCCGAATCAAAGCAGAGACCGGTGGAGTTTCAAGACGACTTCATCAAACGTCTTGTCAGCGAAGAACTAATCACAATTCCGGATTTTATCACGGAAGACGAAGAGAAGAATCTAGTTTCTGAAGTTGACTCTGTGCTTTTACGAAGCCGGTACCAAACCGCACACTGGGACGACGTTAGTTGGAGTTTTATTTTGCTAGCTACCATTAACGGTTTGCATGATTCTGTATGCTTATCTGAGCTGATGAGTCGTTGTTAAATCCAGCCAGTTGTCCAGGTTGACTAAACACTTGTTCGATTGTTGAATTTGATTGGTTGCCTTGCCTGTTGCATTTTAGGCAATACAGGACTTTCGTGAGACTGAGCGGAAAAACTGGAGAACCGTGAATCGGCCTGTTATCGATCGTTTGCGTCAGAAAACCCTGGACGTGTTGAAGGAAGAGCCGCGTCCCGAGGGTGTTCCCAAAGCCTCCAGCTTCGACGACCTCCTACCTTGCATCCACGTTCTTGATCTGGCCCCGACCGGATGGATCAAGCCTCATGTTGATAGTATTAGAGTAAGGGAACCATCGGATACACCTCTTCCTCCCGTACGCAGCCCCAATTCGACGGCTATTGTTTGCTGTTGTTGTAGTATTGCGGCGGTCTCGTCGCGGTGCTCTCCCTCCTAGCCGACAGCGTGGCTCGCTTCAGCGTCGCCGACCTGGCCGAGGTCTCTCCTCCCACCGAACTCCTCCCCGCCAGTCGTCCGGGCATCCACCTCCCAGCCCCCGGCGCCTCCACCGACGTCCTGGTGCGTCGTCGCATGCTCTACATCATGCGTGGTGTCACGCGATACCGCCTCACCCACGCCATCCTCCCCAGCGGCACCGAGTACCCCGGCCACGGACCTGTGATCCGCGATCGCAGAATCACCGTCATGTGCCGACCAAAAGCCGAGTGGGTTGCTGATCCCGGGCGCTCTAATGCTCCCTCATACTCCTACGGAGAACTCTCCTAAATCGCATTTTAATCATTTTAGTGTAATCCCCGGTTTTGTATCAGTAGAGTTATTTGGTGTTCTTTCAGTGGATACTTTTCTCGCCCGTCGAAAATCACTCCTAATTGCGTTGGACCGCATCAGGTCTTGAATTTCCATGGTTACGGGGAAAGTATCTCATAGACGTTGTTCAAATTTTGCGGGTCCTAGCGACGCAAAACCGACCCACGTGACTCCATTTACCGCTACATTGGGCAATCAGTAGGTAGAAGACCGTGGGCATCTCTAAATTCACCGTGCCACCAGGGCAAAAATTGGACGTGCTGTCGTCACGGCGGCTCTCCGTGTTTATTTTGTGTGTCCGCGGTTTCGTCGCGTGTGGTGTTACTCGTGTCTTCCCATTTTAGTTGCGACAGGATCGACTCGTTGACACAAGGCCTCTGAATTCCCCCCCCTTCCTACAATCCCACACTTTGCCCTTTCAAATGATTTTATTTTGCCAATTTAATTTATGCACAACCAATGACTAACATGTTGTTAACAAGGCTGCGGACATCCACAGAGCGGTCTATTGTGTTTTCGCATGACCACAAGGGCGTGTGTGTGGAATGGCATATTCGCCAAAGTTGTAGTTAGCCTTGAAATGTTTCACTGACTCCTGTCTAACGTGACTTTCTGAGGCGCCAATTAGAAAAATTTGAAGTGGATGTCTGCACGATATGCGCGTTGAGTCAACTAACCAACCACCAATGCAGCCTGGTGCCAACACAGAAAAAGCAAATTCTCAAAAAAATAATAATAGACATTTTTTCAAGAGTGTAGGAATTTGGAGGAATGCTGACGTTTCCAACATGCAGGTGCGCCGCGAAGCGTTCACTGCCAACGCGGGGGGGGTCATTTGGACGCGTCTGATTGGTTCGTGGTGTCCTGAGGTTCTTCGGCTGCAACGTCCTCCACCGGTGCTCGCGCCCTCACAAACAGTCGTCCTTTGAAGGGCGCAAAGGGGCTGGCTGGGTCGTGGAGAATGAGAACCAGGAACACCTCTATAACACAAATCGATTATGTTGTTACACGCCTGGTTTCTGATTGGCTAATGGAGTCTCAACAGATTTGAATGCTAATGGTTTGCGATAAGTGCTCTTGTGAGTGGCAGGTATACTCTGAAAATGTCCTAAAGTGAGATAAATTTGTACACGAATGTTCTATCGTCGACGTCTCCAATTTTTATTAATAGCAGAACTTGTTGAGGGCCCCGGCATGTTGTCTTGAACCATGCCGGGGCCAATGCGATTATCTCGGCCCAATGCGTTACCCTGCGTT
>UXSR01005458.1:0-52359 GCA_900604375.1 Mesocestoides corti
TTGATACCTTCAAGGACAGTCGTTAAAATAGAGCTGCAGTGGGTGATTCAAAAGCGTGTGCATGGATTCTACATTTAGCGCTTGACTTCCCCATGCAGAAGTGTTATTTGAATACGTAAATGGATCTTAGCTGCCGTATGAATTCAGGCTTTTTCACCTTCTCAACAAAATCACTTTTTACAAGTTATTTTGACACAGGATCCAAGTTGAATAATTACAGATCTTGCTAAAGCGGTTTAAAGGTAATTCTGACCAACAGTAGGTTCGGTAATATTTTCTTTCTCGCTTATAATATAATTTTTCGCAGTTTTAATTTTAGAAAAAAAAATTAGTATTCATCAAATCAAAAGCATTGCAGCGCTGTATGCAATGAGTCCTGAGAAGGCAAAGTGCTTCAGATTTTGGAAAAAAATTGTGCACATTTTTAAAAATCTGTTTTTACGACATTCGTTTTGCTCCACTGTGGACTTTTACTAGCTTGTTTTACGAGAGGGTGGCGTTTCTCGGAGTACTTTAGTGTCCCTTCCAAAAATAAATTCGCTCACCACTTTTAATACAGCCACAAATAAAGCAAGACGTCTAATTGCGAATACACGATATTTGCATAAGTTACCTCGGATTAATAAGGCTTTTGCGTGTTCGCGATCAAATATGCAGTCGTGCCATTCACAACCTTTTACATAACTCATAATAAGAATTAGCTAGGGAGAAATATACGACAGACAAGGGAATTTAGGGTTAGATTTATCTTGTTGCTCACATAGAAACCAGGGATAATGCACAAAAGTATACTTGAGCCCAACAGTTTAGTGGTAAATTGGATTGACGTAATTACTGGTTTGTGTGGCAGGTGTTGTGAAAGTTATCTAAACACTCAGCGATTAAAAAAAATCCGCATTAGCCTAAAGGTTGCTGAGTGACACCAGTAATAAACGAAGCACTAGGTTTAGACAAAACCCTGGCTACGTGTGCGTCCAGCCAGTTCTGTCCAGTGTAACTTGTAAGTTGAATAACATTTCCCCGTTTCCTGACTGGTGTCGTTAGGACACGTTGTACGAAAACACGGAGGACATAAGCAGAACATCTGAACACACAACCACTGCCCTCTCATGCAGTCTGTTCCGTGGGCGTCGAAATTGCGTTGATTGGCATGCACAACTGCTTTTACTGGTCTATTTCTGAAATCTACAGCAAGAATTATGGGACCGTCACAACTGCCATTACGAAGAAAAGGAAGCTGGGATTGAAAAGCCTTCGACCTGAACGAAATAACTAGTTTCCACAGCTGCGCATTTCAAATCCAAAGATACTGGCCAAGTTAAGGTGAAATAAAAGCTGGCGATAACAGCCCTTTTATGTGATGCGCTTTGAAACACTACTATAAAGCAAAAAATGCAGACTTAATATAACAAGAAATTGGTATTTCAGTAGTAAATCACTTTGTTGTTAGAAGGCAAAGAGGGATTCTGGGTGTCAACAGAAAACGCCAGCTACTGTGTGCCTAAAACGGTTTTGATGCCAAATTAATGACTGACATGAAGGAGCTTCTTGGCAATAAAAATGAAACTGCTTTGGCAAGCCACCACTAAGTCATTCCTATTCCATATGATTGTGTACATGTGAAAAGATGATTTTAACAAGAACGCATCATTTCGGACATATGAAGACAAACTTCAAGTATTAACGAACAGCATCAATTAGCATAACAACTAATCACTAGCTTGCCCAGTATGTGGTGTTAAAAGCGTCTAAAATTTAAAACACCATTGCACGTTGGCGTTGCTGGCGTTTAAGCAAAATTTTCTGAGGGTACAGCTCTCAAGCACTAAGCTCTTCGCAATCTTCCCACGATACAAAACTCGGCACAGGTTGAGCAGTGTTAGAGAGAAAACGCAACTTCCTGTCGCGTGCATTTAAACTGCGAGTTCGATGTACAGAGGCGCATGCATGTGTCTCAGCCTGTGCATCTCAAGCCTTAAAGCCTGCCTTAACTCAACTGACAACTAGGGGTTTGCAGAAGAAGCAGTACTCTTGACTGAAGTCCTACAATAACTGATCGTTTATTACTGTCATAAGCTATGTATTTCCCAAGCAGTCATTGAAGCATTGAGTGAACAAACAATCAGTATTGATACTAGAATCTCGATTCATTTCAAATTGCACTGACTATGTAGGAGTCAGTGTACATTCGCGCCACCATGCACCTTCTCACCATTTTTCTTTTCTGAACTGACACACTTTCATTTGACAATTTAAATCACCATCATGCATAATACCTCGTCTACCGGAGTAAAACGGCGTAACTGCAAATACCGCCAGTTGATAATCTCAATTATTTTCACCTTAAAAGTGTCCGCATGGCGGATTGTGCTCGGGAGCCTAACTACAATCAAGTTCAGGTTGAGCGGAGGCTATACTGCTTGGCTGCTAAGGTAAGGAAAATTCAAATTTTAACAAACTAGATGTCTGAGTTTTAGGAATGGCACCTTGAAGACAAAAAACAAAAGTAAATAAGAATGCCTTGCAACATCCACAAACTGAACAAATTAAAACTAAAACGGGAGTCACCGGAGATTTTGTCAAAATCAGGGCACGTATTTCTTGAGAGTGGTGCGTCAATTATAAAAATTCTCTTACTTATGGGAGAACGTCACTTCTCCAGGTCCCCAATTATTGAGGCCCATAAGCATTTACAAAGTATGTCAGAATAAATTTCAGTGAATTTAGCCGCTGTAAATACTGTCTGTTAACACACACTTCTAAGTTAAGACAGATTTTTTTGTAAAACATAAAAACCCATTGACAACCAAATCTTAATTTGTGGTTTGCCTGTGCAACGACTTAGTACGATCCCTTAACCCAATCGATTTTACATGACTAACCGTAAAAGTTGCTAAATTGCTTATTTTAGCATCTAGTTGCATAGATTTTTGCATGGAATGTGTAAAAAGTAAGCAGGAGGGACCATAAATTTTTGCTATCCAAGCGATCCATGTTTCATTGGGCTTAAATTGCATTAAACCGTTCCCCTAGTCAGTTGGTCACACGCACTTGAAAGACGTTGTCTTGTGGATGGGATCGCTGAAGTTTAAATGACTGTCAAACTGCTGTCGCCGCTGTGTTTCGCATGTTCGTTTTGCGTCACATTCATGGTGTTTTTCCGGCATGATATCAGCAGAAAAAACCACGGTAATGACATGATACCTGCATAAACACTTTAACCTCGGTCTTAAAGTCGCCGATGTGGGTGATCTGATCACCAGCACTTTTTCAAGCATTCAAGATTTTGCGGATGCTCCAGCACTTACAGTAATCGACAGGCATCCAACATTCCATATTTGATCTGTATCGGATTTAATTGCTGATGCTACGGTTATAAAAATTTAAAAAAAGCAGCAGAGGGTCTTGGTGTTCAGCTGATAAGTACTTTTGGCTGAAAGAAAATCTATCGATTATCCTACAGTCTTAATGCCGAATCCCACAAAGGAATCGCCTCATTTAGTATTCGCCAAATGCGCCAGTAAAAATACGATAAAGTCAAAGAAAAAAATTCTTTGTCTTTTTATCAGGCATGCCTTCTTCATAGTAAAAGTGTCTGTTTGATGCGCGTTCGGAAGACCATATTTTTCCCCATCAAATAAATTGCAATAAAAATTTTTCATTTAGCTCTCTAAGGAGAATCTTTATAATCACACCAATATAACTTCCGGAACGCTCATAATCACGCAACTTCAAAAGAACTGTGTAAGAGTAGGCAAATATTTAATTTTGAAACAGCAAAACCATGAGTATTAGACTTTGACTAAGGTTTATTATGACATAATTTGCAGAATCAAACCATCAAACACTGCTCTAGTGGCAGGTATGCACCTTCAGTTTAAGACGTTAACTGTGAATAGGCAGCAGAAGCTCTTAAAAGTTGAATAATTAAATCGGAAAGTGGTATGCGGTAATCAAGTTTGAAAAGGTTACTACAAGGGTCGACTGGTGCAAAGTGATTACTTGTCGTTTTTGCGTTTGCTGACAACTTTGATTCGCGTTTTCTGTTTTTCAGGCATTTGGAGTCAAACGACTGCATTTATGGTAAAAAATCAAAACTTCAAAGCTTCATGCTTAGATGTACTAAAACGCATAGGAATGTCGCAGCTAAAAGGACGTTTTTTGGGTTCTAGTCTGCTAAACTGTGACCCTGTTTCCTGCCATATACACAGGATCTGATTTAAAATCTAACCTAAGGGATTACTGGTACTGAGATTGTGCTTGGGAAGCATTGGTTTTAAAAATAGGAAAAAATCCAAATTATGTCCTTATGAAAATTAAGTGTAAAAACCCCTAAGTTCTCAAAAGAGAGCCGTTTTCAAAAGCCAAGGCTATTCCAGATGCCACGAAGCGCTGCAGTGCAGATAGACCCACTGCAAGCATCTTTCCTTCAAGATGCTTGACGCATTTTTGTCTAACTTTAGCGCAAGCTCTTCAGAAACTCTACTTGTTAGTTTTTGCACATGTTCAAGTTCGAACATGTGCTACTAGAGCATTGAGGTCTCAAAAGCCAAAGTACCTGAGGTCAGATATTTTGATTTACTGGACAGGAGCACCAATGTTCTTCAGTTTGCTCACTTTTGTGGTGGAAAAACGGATGGTTAATAAAACTGGCCATCTTACTCAGATCAGACCTGATTGGTTTTGGCTTGCAAAGGCAGTAATACATTTATCCACCGTGGATTTTCCCTACAATCCATGTGTTTAAATCCATTACTTTGATATAAAATACACTATCTTAATTGAAATTAGCTAAATCAATTGAATATAGAAATAATTTGAGAAAATATGTTATTTTTGGCACCCTACGATAGCACCAAGCTTAAAAGTGCTTTAGCCGAAGATATAGTTAATAGGTTCTTATCTCTGTGCATAATTGGTACAAATTTTACAAAAAAACAGCACTGATGCGGTTTATGTGGAACTAATCAAGCTCGTTTCGATCCAGGAAATGCACAACAACACGAATCAACACAGTACAGCAAGAGACACGAATTAGTATGAAACTATGAATCGGTGCAGACTTTATCCTCCTTAAGATAACTGTTGACTCAAACTACCCCAGCGGATGCTATACTTCGCTTCATGGTGCGTTGAACAGGCCATGAAACGGCACCACAGATTCATTTATCGCGGGAAATGTGGGTGCATGGGCCCAAAAGCAAGGCAAGTGATGTAAGAAATGCATTTTCAAAATGTCATCATTTTAAAGTGGGACAATCTAGACGAGGTAATGATCAGACGACAGTGAAAGCGTCGTTTGAGGTGCAGGTAAATTAACGTTGCAAATAGGAAAACTAGGCCAAGCAGTTACAGTGCCTCAAACCGAAAAAAATATGAAAATTACTTAGTTTCAATTACAAACTACGTTAGTTAGGTGACTGGAATGCAGTGAACTTGTTTGTCTGATTCAGAGTGAATTTGGCGAAAATGGTGATGCCTTGGTGATTGATTAGGCGACATTAATTAGATTATTTGATAAGTATAAACGGCCTTACCGCCATCTTTCTTCTGACGCTTTTGTTTATCCGCTAAATGAAATTGGTAAAAAAGGCAATCGCTTTTCTGCACAGGTCAGATACACACGAAGTAAAACGTTCGGTCATTCATAAAATCATCGTCTTTCGATTGTGTAGTTAGAGAGTGAGCAATCTTCTCGACACCTTGCTAAAAGCGTCGAAGGGGTTGTGTAAATTGCACCGAAAAACACATAGAATTGAAAGAAAAGTATTTTTGAAATTTGCTTATTCTTGCGTACCGCCTATAGGGGGCTTTATTGAATTTTTCATAGTTTAAAATTATTGCTACTAGTAGTATTCAGAGATTTGAGTGTGCAAAACTATCACTTTTTGATATCTTTGCACTTGAGGTGGTAAGCCAATGGATTAGTGCAATAAGATAGGCTCAAATGACTAGATACCTAGACTTCATGAATGAATAATAAAGTACGTACACTTTTCATGCTTCTGGCTCTTTCCAGAGCTCATGTTATGCCTCTTGAATAGATCCACGGTGGATGGATTTATTTATGAAAACCAGTCAGGTAGTTGGTGCAGTTGAGGGTCGCTTTTCGCGAGTGTCTGGGGTCGCACGTACGCACGCACGCTAGAGTGTAGGTTCGGACGGCCGGGGGTGTCCGAGAGCTTGTAATAGTGTGTGTGTGTGTGTATTCGTGCACACGCAAATGGGATACAAAGACGTTGTTTGTGCGTGCAACTCCAGGCTAAAAAGACTAGGTGAAACGAGTGGTGCGTCGCCATGCTTGAACGCATGCGCGCACTTCATGATCAATAGGAATGCGCACAGCGAGCGCGCGCAAAAAAGTGTGAGACAGACAGGCAGGGACGCTGTTGTGAAGGCTCGATTACGCAATGCCTGTCTACCCAACAGGGTAATAAAAATAATACCATAACCCTATTTCCTGCCTAGCATTTACCAGGACATCCTGTTTAGCATATCAGAACGAGCTCGAACAACTGACCTTCTGACGTTTTACTAAGTACTTCCAAATGAGAATGCAATTTGGGGTGCACGAAGGGCATTTTTTATGAAAAAAGAGTGTGTGATTTCAGCAATAAGTAGCTTGGGCAACTTGGTGACTTATTTGTGCTAAAGAAACCAAACTAAGTCTTGATTTTTGTAGTTTTTTCATCCATACATGGAATCTCTAAGGGGTGAAATTGATTTATCCAAAAGGTAAAGAAGTCTGGTAATAAACTCCTTAATTCCATTGCATCCTGAAATTTTGCAAATGAATGGGCACCTTCTTTCTTAAGACGTGACATGTAAATATAACTGCAACACCTCCACCACTGCATCACACACACACCCCACCTTTCTGCGCGCGCACTGGTTTTTGGACTGTGGTCCATCCACCGGGTCAACGTCAACGCGCAGTTGACGTTGACCCAAGTACATCGTACGTGACCACATTTCACCGATCGCAACATTTCTGAACAGTAGGCTGGCTGGGATTTCGCCGATAGGGTATTAAACTGCCTGTTTGGCAGTCCTCCGAAGTTGACGTTGTTTGGGTAGCTGTGGTATGTTCGACGGTTATTTTTAGGCCCGTTCAGTGAACCAAGATCACAAAATCATCATTGTCGAGGTCTAATGAACGGCCTGGTCCCAAGTCACGCATCATAAGGACACATTAGTGAAACAAAACTTGTTGTACCATATTTTGCGAGTGTTGGTAGCAGAAGCCTTGGTGCTTATTTTAACATTTGCGCTTAGAGGACGTGAAGATAGCCTCTCGATTTTGATAATATTTAAACACACAAAAGTATCGAGATTGACTCTCAACAATTTCAGCTATTACCAGGAGACGTAATTTAAGCTAACGCAAACCTTGTTTGCAGCTGCTTGATTGATGTAAAAAGTGAGCTTTGAACGCAGTGAATTTCCTTTGATATGCACTCCGTTAACACCTTACCGCCACACATTCACGTGGCCAAACTCCGAATGCATGTAAAATGTGGGGAATACTTTTTTTGGAAAATCCGAGTTCGCAATGCCTATTTGAGTAAGAGTTTGCAAGATTCTAGGATCTTTGTCAGTACTTGACATGCAATTTATCAGATTTTCGCATGTGTAAGACCTTTTTTTAAACAAAGAAATAAATTGAATCACGGACTTAACAGTCGTTGGAAATTCATAAAAACTAGTTATTGTAGCATCGGAAACTATAATGACAGATAAACTTATAAAAACGCTATTTGTTCATTTATAATAAAAATAAACATTGATTTTGCAACAACCTGACATTTATACAGGGTGGCTTGTCTTTGAACTCAAGAAAGTGACCGATTCTATTGCAACAGGTAATGCTTTAAAACCGATAAGAGGTTAGCGATAGGGACTAAAGTAGGCTTCTATAAGGAGAGTCTCGCTTTGTTAGTAGAAGAGTGACATGACGATGGATTCAACTCATAAAGGAACACAGACACAATTTTAAAAGATGAATCTCGGTCTGATCTTCGGCCGTAAGAGGAGTAATATGCCCGAAGTAATCGAACCGCTGTTGAGCACAAGCTGTCATAGGAACTGAGGGTTGATTAAAGCACACCGTTAACCTTAAATTAACACAGGATTGTATTTGCAAACAGTGCTGAGAAGTTTCTCATGAAGCAGCAGGCAAACGGGCTCAGAGGGGTGCGTGAATGTGAAAATGACTCAGCGAATACTCGCAATGCACATTTCTGACTTCAAACTATAACTCGTGAGCAACAAATAGACACATTAGTGATATTATGCAATCGGAGTCGTATACGAATTCCGGAGCATAATCCTGGAGCTTATAGTAAGGCTACAGTAAAAGGGCCCTCTCTAGGCTCCGTGGAGTTCTGAAGGGGCGATTCACGTGGAGTCAGCTCTCGATCATCGGAATTGGGGACGTCTACATTGCCTACTGCAACTTAACTAGCACTAACTGAAATGACTTCTGTTTTCTTAGCTCGGTCCACACGATCACTAATCGACAGTAACACTACATCGTTGTCCACACTAACGACTCATTTGTCAGCTTTAATTAACCAAATAATCAGACCAAAATCACTTAGACATCTAAAAATACACTCGAATTTGCACAACCGCATTGCCAAAAGGTCCTCTTCCTCATCCGTTTAACAGACAGACAGACAGAGGGCAATTAAAATGTAGCGTCATTTGAATTATGGCCCTCCTTCCACATTGTTCAGCGGTTACAGTAAGTTCAAACGAAGAGGTAGGTGCTTCATAGCATCACACATAGTCTACAGTTGTAGTTGGGCACTTAAGGCGACCTAAATTACACCAAGGCAGATAACTGTGGTTGGATTTGCACAGAATAGAGAACTCTTCTTACAAAAAACACCATTACACAGTCTTTCAGGTGAATGCATTCAAGCCACCTTACATCCAGTGCCTTTTAAAGATAAATTGAAAGCGGCGTTTATGAAATGTAGTGAATTATTTGTGACAAAGACTGAAGAGGAGTTGATGGAACGCATTGGTTTTTGAAAATGAATTCAACCAAGTCCTAACATTTTCCCATGTGCAAACTCTCTGAACCAACGCTGGTTTGCGTGCATCACTCGAAAAAAGTATAAGCATTAACTAAAAGTGAATTAACAATGGCATTTGGACAAATGGACGAAATAACTGCACAGTGAAAGTGTTTTCAAATGAGCGCGACACAACCAAGGTGTTTAAAATAGAGCGCACATTTAAACGAAACACACGAAAACTCGCTGCAGCAGGCCTGATGCGCGAAGATGCGTTCGCCGTTCAACCCTACTCCATCAAGTATTTCGACACATCCATCAAGCAAATTCATAGTGATTGTGCTTATTATGTGGCGTCGACTCTTAAATCAACTCCCTCGGTAAACAATTCCTGAAATTCGACAGGAGAGGGTTTGTTGGGTGCCACTTTACTGAAAGAACGCTTCACATTGAAATGTCGCATGCATTTATAATCAAGTGTATTTCTGAATTGGCACCGAAATGTTGATCAAAATAACAAAGATATGCAAATGCACATTTAAACACAGTGCGTCTACGCTAGGTGTTGTTTTTAAAAACAAAAGAAAGTGGTGTTTTCTCCAATCTCATTGGCATAAACAGGTTCTGAAATTACCACCAGAAGGGAAGCCAGTTTAAGCTATTTTAGGCGAAATGCGTCCCCTTCCAGGCTTCTTCTTTAGCCGTGGGTTGCTCTAGACTCCAAACAAATTAGCCTTGTGCTGTCAGTAGGCGCTCTTGCCCAATCGAAAAGCATCCACCTGATTTCAACAATTCATGGTGAGTCGATTCAGTTCACTTGAACTCCTGTGATCAAGAGGGTGGAAATAAACACCACTTATTAGTTGACTCCAGAATCTGTAGTTCTTTACTTTTTCAGGACTCACTGCATGCAGCGCTGCAATGCTTTTGATTTGACAAATAGTAATTTTTTTTAAATTACAACTCCGAAGAAGTATAGTATAAGCGAGTAAGGAAATGTTGCCGAACCTACTGGTGGTTGGTATTGCAAAATTAAATTCTGTTTAAGCCCCTTTAGCAAGGTATGTAGAAAAGAGCCGGATTTCAAATGGCAGCTACTGCATGGGGAAGTCAAACGCTAAATGTAGAATCCATGCACACGCTTTTGAATCACCCACTGCAGCTCTATTTTAACGACTGTCCTTGAAGGTATCAAAGTTGTTTTGCTAGTTCGACTTCTCAGACCGTAACTCGCCGTGTAAACATCAAACTGCCCAACACGTAACGCACCTCTGACACTACTTTAACGCGAATCAGTATCCCAAGTAATTTTTATTAGTTTCCTTCGATTTTAGTACCAACAACTTAGGTTCCTATTCATGGTGAAATCACCTCTTCATTGTCAATGTCTGGTTGCCGGTTATAAAGCTTTGTGTCAGCTAGAGTGGGTAAAGAATAGTGAGCAAAACGCATTCATGTACGTGTTTATTTTTAAGAGAAATTATGGAACATGATAAGATTTCGACCCTGTAATGCAACATCACAGTAATGTCCTCACATGTTCACACATTTTCCACATTATGCTTGCAAGCACTCACGGTTCCAGCATAGGTTGTGCGTGCCTTTGGTGCAAGTACGTGCATCACCGGATGCATATTTGTAACCACAGTTTGCTTGTGACTGTGAAACTGTGTTCCATGCCTCTAAACATCCACGGTACTTTCCACACAAATGAACCAACATCCACACAAGTGTACAAGCTCGATGCGTTGACACGTGACGCCCCTGCTTGCAAACACTCGTGGTGCGACGGATCAGTCCTCAGAAGACGCCCACTTGAACTGCTGTGATGTGGAGGGTGGAAATAAGCACCACTTGTTAGTTGACTCAGCTCGGCCAGCAAGACGTGCTCTGGATGCACCAGTGTCAACAACGGCTTTCGTCTCTGTTCTATTCTTCGTCACAGTCCTCACTGTAAAGCGTCTTGAAAACGAGCGCAAGCGTCATGTACAGAAAATAAGCACAAGCGTCTTGTGCAGAAGAGACAAAATGTGGCACGGTGGATTGAATTGTTATGGGAACATTTGTTAAGGTTACTTTGTGTGCGTGTAAATGCAACTCCTAGTAAACCGTGTTGGTGGCACTGTTTCAGTAGGTTGACAGGCGGTAGTACGCCTCACTAGCCTTTGCTCATGCGTAAAATTTGCAGCTGGCTAGCAAAGTTTTGTTTTCCTGTTTCATTTTTCCTCCTCTCAGTTTGTTTATTCAAAATTATCTAGTAGAAATTTGATTAAATTTTTATTCCAGTAAAAGGATTTTGATGTCACCCTTCTGATTGGCTCATATTTACTTTAACTCTTGTGTATCTTCAATATTTACCGATGCACTGCTGTCGTAATTTTAATCCGAAGAGGAAAAAATCCATGCTATCACTTTTACGTTTTACAAAAGGACCATTGTAGAAGTTGTAGATTTCTGACTTTTGCTCTGCAGCCACTTTAAAATTATCTTATACATCGATCTGACGCATAGTTTAAAATCACCTTATTTTGCTCCTGTCAAAATAACATCTTTTTTGACTCAAAATTATTACTTAAGGGCAAACCCAAAATCAAGTTATTACGTGGAGCACAACAGCCTTTTCAATTTTGCTGGTACGCACATATAGGACCATGAAATAAATATTTGACTGCTAACCAACTTGACTAATGTGACTTTGTTTTGTGCTTGCTACCGACCATTACATCGTGTTGTCAGGGGTAGAAACAAATGCGTATTTTAACACACTATCACGGGAATAAATTTTTAAGATGTCATTTTAATAATCTGCAAATCTTTTTGGTCTCCATACCTAGTTGAAATTAATCTAAAATGGAATGGAAAGGTAACATTTTGCCAAAAAACACAAATCTTTTGAAACTTATGCTCATGCTGACAGAGATCACTTGTGCTATAACAATTTTACCAAAGCAACGACCACTTTTCTACGGGTACTTTTTGAAATCTGAAAAGTAAATGTTTAAAATCGACGTCCATGCCACAAAAATACTCTACGCAATGGTTTTTTAATCAATTTTTTTCATGAACTCCCGAAAAACTCCCGTGCACCGTACAAAATTAATTTGTTCTGCCTAGATTTACATTAAAGAAGAATACATTTATGTAGCATGTAACCTTCATTTCCTGGAACATTTTAAAAGGGGATTATCCATCCCATGTTAGACATCCTTACTATAAATTAGTTTCATTTAACTTATCTGCATGTGATAAAAATAAAGGTTTAATATCTCCTGTTGAGAAGCTCTTTAACACAAGAGAAAATAACAGTGGCTAGGAGCCAAGATCACTTAAAAAAATAATAAAAAACACTCGATTTACCGAGTTCCTATAGATAGGCAGTTTTTTGTCTTATAGAGTATTTTTTCTCTACCACAGGCTATCTACATATAGATCTAAATTAACCTATGCGTTTTAGTAATTGCGAACGGACGATTTACACGTTTGGTCAACCTTGCCAACG
Source organism: Mesocestoides corti (assembly GCA_900604375.1). Classification (NCBI taxonomy): domain Eukaryota; kingdom Metazoa; phylum Platyhelminthes; class Cestoda; order Cyclophyllidea; family Mesocestoididae; genus Mesocestoides; species Mesocestoides corti. The sequence continues at coordinate 12,523 of UXSR01005458.1, forward strand.
GAACGCCTTTAATCCTCAAGTAACGAGGATTAATTGTTCATTAATGCAATTTTCTTGGTCCTTGGGAATTTCCCATGCCACTGCAACAAAAACACCCCATTTCGGTGTGCAGAATATGTGAAAAAGAGTCAGTTATAATCTAAAATTGCAGGAATTTGTGGCAACCTAACTACATTACTTCGTGTTCTCGTTTATCCGAAATTTGTTTGAAAACGCTGGTGATGATACAAGACAGATGCCCACAAAGGCAGCAAGCCGAGATTAGGAAGACAATTTGAGCTCTTGGGTCTAACTGTCACCTCATCAGATGTGAGTCAAAAAGCTTCAGCGAATACTTTAACGATTGTTGTGAAGGCTGGGCTCAAGTAAGCGACGACAAAGCCAACCAGGTTAATTTTGCTGTGAGATTTGTTTTGTCTACACAATTATCAAGATATTCGATTAAAACCTTGTGCTTACTTGTTGATGCGAATACATGTAGCAGCAGGGTTATTCAATTTAGGGGCTAGGCAATTGCTTTACTTTAGCCAAATTTTGTCGTTAAAGTAGATATCAACAATCGCAAGCACTGTCACTTGAGGTATTCTGCTAATTATAGGAATAGGTATCCCACTGACAGTCATCGTCAATAGAACACGCTTGGGTGAATTGTGGTGGCCTTTATCTGCCCAACATGAGACGCCACAAATTAACCTCTTTTGCCAGCCACTTTAAAGGTAGCTTCGCCGTGACCACCAATTCGTCCTTGTAAATGTTCACTATTGACTAATAAGCCGAATAATAAATCTATTTAATATCAGCAGGGTCATGAATGTGGAGCCCAATCCAAGGAGATAGCCCAGCTGGAACCCCAACAACTTTTGGAGGCAGCTTTTAGGGGTTCTGCTTTTGCCAGGACAGTGGCAATGAGGACTCTGGCACATTTCATCACCTGGACGAAATTTTTACTGAAATTGATCCAAATGTGTAACAATAACGACCTAACACCACTGAATTTGCATGTTTTGAGGTATGGTAAATTGTTTGCTTAAGGGTCATTCGTGTGTTTAGGACTCCATGAAAAGGAAAGTCGTGAAAAAGAAACAATCGTGCTTCCAGATTAATCATCTCTTAGCATTCATGTCAGCCTGGAATTTGGGTTGATGTAAGTAGAGCAGTTGTTACATATTACCAAATCAAAACACAACTAATTTGAGACGAAGACTACGAGGCTTTAAACTTAAAGTGCTGTAATCTAACAATATCTAACATGTTTTAAAATTTGTAAACGGGAAAGGAAGCAGCACCGAATAATATAAGTAGCTTTCAAAAGCTAAACTGCTTATTTTTACTTTACCAATTAATAATTTTGGTCCTGTTACACTTTTACCTTGCGTACGATATATAAATAACCAAATTTTTGTAGTTAAACAGGGGCACAAAATGGATATTTAATGAGTTCCTGAAATTTTCCAAAAAAACTGCAAGTGATTCAGAAAGAAGTGTGTGCAAGTAATTTGACTTTCCCTATGCAGTCGTTTTAAAAAAGACGATGGAACCGCAGCTTTGGCGAATTGCAAAATGAGGCATAATTTCAATTAAAAGGCGGATTTTTTGGTGTAATACCTGGAATGGACCTCGAAATACTTGCAATTTCGATATTATCTGTTTGCAGAATGTCGATACATGCCGTCTTTTATTTGGGCAGTGGACCACTCAGATTACCGGACGGCATCATATGTAACTCAAGCTGTAAATCACATTTAAAGCCTGACGCTGTATCGAGAATGTCACTAATTACCTTGGCTGTGATTAGAGGACATGCTAATTAAAGTTGAAGTGGTTTAAGTCACAAATATTTTTTCTGCATCAATATTCATGAGTTGTATTTATCACAATCATAATATTATTTGAAACCATTATGGACACAAAATTGGTTAACTTCAACAGGTATCTTTTTAACAAGTCACTCCCCTCTTGAAAAAGACTTGTGAATCGTGCTTATACACACTCCTTAATCCGGCCGCTCCAGCCTCCGACACAAGGTTCCCCTTTTCGCACCATGTCGCCAGCCTCGTGGATCCTCAACTCCCCCCTCATTCGCACGAAAATTTAACTTGGATTATCCTCACACCTAGGTCGCGATGTTAGCGCATCTATGACTCACGCATCTGAGGTAAACATACACACGCGCAAACCCCACACACGGCACAACGACACCAACGTGGTGAGCTCTGAAGTAAACGGTTGCGTCCACGTCCTCTCCTGTCTTTTTCTTCATCGCGGATATCAAGGAAGCGTAATCGGGTTCAAGACCACGTACTGGGGCTCACAACAACTGCACTCATGCCCACATCTTTAATTGCTTCGTCCGAATATGTGAAAAAGTGTGTTTGAGGCAAAAGTTAGACTGGTTTAAGGCAACTCACAGTAAACAATTTACCTGCCCAATCGTGCAGCTACTCTGCATCAGATTCCACATGTCTAGCTTACGGTTCCCTCTCACTCCTTTCATTACCTTTGAATAAATGACACTTGTCACACGCCTTTTGCGAATGCAATTTTAGTTTTTGAAATAAAATATGGGGTAGACACAAGCACTCTTTTGTCAAGCAGTCTAAATTGTTAAGCAAAAGGATACTGCTCGCACTACATTTAGCAGACTGTGGCCTGGATTTCAGTCTGACGTGTTCTGACAAAAGACTAGAGCATGAAAATGCGTTGCTGTAACTGAGTGACCTTTAACTGTGTCCATTCGCTAATATCAGATTTACGCATCCAGGGAGTTAATTTGTCTTGCCATATTCGTAGCTAAGGGGAGGTCCTATTATTACCGAAAAAGACTATTGCCCTCCCTATCCAATCCCATGATTTGTAATGTTAAGTTTCTTCGATTAAAGTAGTTTACAAATAACATTAAATTTCACAAATCGAATAACGCAAAATGGTTTTAAAATAAAGTTAGCTTTTGGGAAGTCCCGACCTGAGTAGAATGATCATTTTTAAAGTTCTGTGAGACAACTCAGAAGCACTTTTGAAAGGAAACTAAGGATGAAGATTGATAGCCAGGCACACCCATCTAGCAAAAGTGCTTGCGTGAGCCTACGTTCGACGTATTTGGCTGGTTCTAAGACGGTAGGTAGATTTGTTAATTCGCTGTTTTGATGTCGGAACTAGAAAAGTTAAATTGGGCATTTATTTAGGGCATATTTTGTAAATAATTTGAATTTAAATATAGGACCATTCACTCAAATGCTTTAACATATCCCTTGCTTGTGCTACAATGACTGTTCGCAAGCATGCAGTAAATCCAAGTGCACCGTGAAATTAGTTTTGGTTATTTCAGAGAGAGCCTGCTAAACCACGGAAGCCAAACATGTGGTTAGAGGTTAAAGTGCATCTGAGTCGGATCGAAAAATGTTAAAGTCTAAGTCGTTCTGTGTAACCTTGTGAGTTAATAGACTCTTTAAAATTAGGCGATTAAGGTTAAGCATAAAAATTGCTTAACGACGCTCACACAAGAATTTCGTTGTTACCTTAATTGGACTGTTTTCAGGGCCGTTAAGAAGGGCATAGTTGCATTTATTCGCTCAAAAAACTGTTTTTTTTTAATGGAATCTTCATGAGGATATCTCTGGCCTAGGATACTGTGACGCAGATATGAATACCAGAATCAAATGGAGAGGTATTTTTTTTAAATAACAGCAAAAATTACTTTGCCACGTAGTAGAAGTAGTTGAGCGAAGCGACGTTTCGTGTGCAAAGCATCATGCGAAACGAGATCTTAAAGAAAATGTGGTACTTTTGGTCAGTTAGTGCCCTGTACATGACCTAAATTTGTACCGCACGATTGAAAAGCCAACGAAAGTAAGAAGAATCATAGGATTAGTCGTTATATTGTTAAAGAACACGTCGTAAAATCTCCCATTGTTTGGCATCCAGTAAATTACTTTGTTGGAATTTGCCTTTTGATTTGATGGTTTATCGAGTTATTTTAGTTTATCCTATATCTCTGTGCATGGTGTACACGTGAAACGAAATGCTACCACCGTGTAAAACCTCCTTAACTACTTCGAAAGTTGAATAACGCACCAAAAATGACCTTTCAGCCAATGGGGATTGTTTCAATATTTTGACCGCAGTCGATGTCGGTGGTGGGAAACCAGATTTCAAATCACTTCTGCTGAAGGATTACAGATACGATTTCTTAAATACACTCCTTTAACTGAGTAATATTTCCATGCAAACAAGTTTAATACCGCAATGTGACCAATTTTCAACGTATGTTTGTCATTTGCATTGAAAGAGACACGTTAAACATTACCGTACGAGTCGATCGAATACCATATGAGCAATTATTTTATATACTGAGGCATTTTTTATGAAGCATCTGTAAAAAAGACATGATGCAAAGCACTGAGTTCACAAACAGTCATAAAATTCACAATTATGACATCTAAGTATTGCGTCAAACACAAATTGTGTGCATGGGTACGCCAGCACTGAGCCCACTTCCGTTTCGAATGTCTGTTGCCAAAACAGAGGCAATTTGCAACAGGGACAGCACACATTGATTGCTATCTAGCACATTGAGATCATCAGTTTATAAACGCATGGGGCTGTTTACTCAGTTATAGAAATGGGGAATGTGGATGATATCACTATTAACTAAATCCACCTCGATTTATGTTTTTTTTATAGGCACATTTGGTTTTTTTTGGAGAGTACACGTCAAATCCTATTTGTGCAGCTCGAGTCACTGATGGGAATGATTGATACGATATGTTAGATAGCAGGTTCAAGTAGACTGTTCACTTCATTTTTTTCTTCTTCGATGCTGTTGACGTCAAAAGACACAAGGTGTTTTTTTTGGAAAATGAACCCTCTTTTGTGTAACTTTATGGTGCTAGACCTGCCCCAGCGGAGCCACAATTTTGCCTTGCTAACAAATGGAACTACAAAATATGCAAATGTGTTTCAGGAAACGCCTGTTACCACGACGACATGTAGCTCAAATAACAAATGCTGCATCATGTGCTTCGTCAGTTCAGGGAGTTAAAACTGTTTAGATGACATTAGTTTACTACACAGAAAAGGTGATATTTCTAGGCTTCAACATCCCTTGAATTGCGTCGAGTAAGTTTAAAATGGGCTACAGGTGCAGCAGCTTACAGGTCACAATTATCAGTCATTTACACGAGCGTCAGGACAGATTAATTCCTACAAGCTGACTAGTCAGTTTGAGACACTAGCATCAGGCTTCTCATCTGGTCTTATTAGACCAACTGCGGTGGAGATTCAAATTCCAGTCATTAAATGGAATCAAAATTCGTTCGGAACGCCTGATGCCTGCTCCAGAAAACTGAAAACAGAATTTCCTATTTATAGTGGGAAGCACAAGGCTTAATTGCTGATTCGCACAGGTCAAAACAACGTTTGATGCGATTTTTTGACACATTACATTGGGTAGGCCGCACCAATGAACCAGTTTCCTGCACACGGAATCCGTACGCAACACCGAAAGCCTTTGATCTCGAATGAGCCGAGCTGTTAGTGTCATCTACCACCACCTAACACAGGAGAAAAGCTGAGCAAAACATTTTCTTTAGAAAGTATAAACAATTTGAAGGTAGGGTTTTAGTAAATATTCTAAGCTAAATTAAACCCTGGAATCAAACATTAATTAATGAAAATGAACCTAGATTCTTTTTTACTTACAACTTGAAATTTCGCTTTAATTTATGGGGTAAAAAAATTCCTTCAAAAAATGTAAGGGAAGATTTGTATTTAAACAAACGGGAAGAACAATGGAACCATAATGTCGTTGATGATCTCCTTAAGTCCCAGCTAAAATGCCATTCCTTAATGTCAAATGTTTACCACTTAAGTAAGTCCTAGCTCAAATTGTGATTGGCGAAGACAACAAAATCCGCCATTAGACTGAGTTATTGAGCAAAATAATTTGAGAACAAATCAGTCAACATTGTAGCTTCGACATATCCCAATGGTGAAATATTTTTTTTTCGTTTTTGACAATCTTCTTGAAAAACAACACATTCGTTAATGAGAATCCTGTATTCTTCGCCGTGAAAGATTTCGTTATGACTTGAGGGTATTGGTTAAAAATGCGCAACTCTATTTAAATTGAGTCAGTGAGTCTGCACTGATTCTAAGGCACAAATTACAACTGTGAACATTAAATTGGGAGTTCCTTGACTACACAGTCAACGCCCAAAAGCGGATGTTGAGCGTGTGAACGGAAGCATCACACCATTCATAAAAGCCGAGTATTTGTCCTCTTTTGGCTAGCCCATGTCACCAGTGCCATGCTAACACAAGAGAGCAGTTTTCTATCTACGCGGACTCAGCGACATTCTTTGTTTGGTTAAATGATGCTGAATATCCCTGCTAGTCCGAAGTCAATGCAAATGATAATACCATTGATTCAACCTGACGGGGAGTAGTGAGACAAGCTTAGATAACTTAGAATTCAGAAAATTTTCATTGTGAAAACCAGCTGTGCCCGCTGGTTTCATCAACGTGAATGCTTGCAAAACAATATTCTCTTTAAGCAGCCAAGCGCTTTGAACACCGTTCCAACAACTTTAATGAGATTTAATTAAGAACCACAGCATTATTATTAAGCGGGGGAATTCTTACACGGCCAATTACCCGTTTGTCAACGGCAAAAATTGAGTTGGCCAGAGATAACTGGCAGTTCCCATCACACTCAAGTGGTTTTCGTAACGCCACTGCAAAAAGCGATGTGTTTTATTGTACTGGAATAATCCAAGGCGCTAATCAATGATTAGTTCCCTCAAATTTTGAGAAACCGGTGTTTATCAGCCTAATTTTTGTTGTTGTTGTTGAGTTATGATACATAAATCTTTGCATATCTAAACACTAATTTTCATAACGAAGCCAATTGCTCACTCTATCACAATGGCGTGCTGCTGAAAGCCTAACGTTTGTCGAAAAATACATTTTAATTTAAAAACTTGAAGAAAACAAATATCAGCTGCTCGGTTCCTAAAAGGATCAGGATCATTTTTTGTTCACCTTTTTTAGAAAATTACTCAAACATGACTATCGGTTATGTTGCCTGATTTTGCACGCCTTACACCTCATCTGTAGTTTTTGGTAATAGAAGCTGCCCTGTTCAGCCCAGCCAAACTGGGGATGCAAATTCGTGGTCTTGAAACCGTTTAAAGTAGACTGGACCAGAGGTGCCCTCTGTGTTGTAGCAATTGTTAACTGAACTTGCCCACTAATTCAGAACCTGGTGCCAATAGAACTGTGGTAAACTTCGGACAAGCCTGATATTTGAGCCAAGCAATCCCGCCACTGAGTGCTCACACAGCATGCAGAACTAAATGTCGGAATGCAAATCTGGCCGTTCGCAGTACCGCCTCAAGCCTGCGTTGGCTGTATTGTGGCTAAGTGGAGGGAAGAATCGCAAGTCTTTTCATTGCTGGCAGATTAACTTATAATGCTACACGCAGTCTAAAATGTTTGTTAATTTCCTCGAAATTAAAGGCAAATTTTTAAGACTGGTGCATCCAAATTATGTTCTAAGTTTCTTCTGATAATCCTTAAAATTGCTTCGAATTGTAGTTCAGATTCAGATAACCTGAATTAAATTTTTAATCCAGTTTGCGCATTATTCAAAATCATTGTTATATTTGGGATTGATTTGAAAGAATCTGATTCCCTCATATTTAATCTGGATTTAACCGGGCAAAGCTCCACGTACCCTATCCCAAATGCGTCAAAAGTCAAAATGATTTGTTTATTTTGCAGGTCCAATCAGGTTTTAGAAGACCTAATTACAGAGAAGCACAATTATTTTTCAAGCCATTAAATACACGTGACTGCACTTTATTAACTGCGCGCATATTTAATCGTTTTAAGCACAGGATATCCGTGGGCACAAGCCGTAATTATATGCGCAAACTTTCCATATTTAGTTAGGAAATTTCGCCCGAAAAAGTGCATGAAATATCCCCACAAAAGACAGACCTTTGACTAAATGAAAAAGTAACATTACTGATATCCCATTGTTTGGCGCTTATTTAAAACTAACTATGGCGACTTGCAGTCCAATCGTGAGGAATTTCTCCTGCATGAACATTGCTTGGAATGTCAGCTACTGGGGCATAATCCATTGCAGTCCTACGTTCACGCGCACAGTGCATGTTTTCAACTAATTGCATGCAAATTTAACCCTGAAAATTTCACAGCCGACTCAGCATAAAATTTGTGTAGGCATCCGGTAACGATACCGTGGTAATTCCACATAGCAGGAATCTACGGGAAGAAAAATACAAAACGACAACTCTCGCCATAATATTTTTATTTAAGGGGCAATTCAAAGTGTCAGTAGGCGTTACCGGTCAGCATTGTTTGTCGAGCGTCGTCTTTCCAATAATTGGAGGTTCGGTCATTACTAAACCAGACAAGTTTGTAGACAATGCTTGTTTACCAAGCCCTGATTGTCTAGCTCATACAAACGCACAGATGTCGATTACTTAAGAACCGGAATAATATTACATTTTTTAAATTAGCGGAGCACTCGAACATTGATTTTCAAATGCAATTTGGTCGACCTGACTTGGGGAGTCAGGGCTCTGAGTTGGAAAAAAACGAATGAACATCACAACTTTGCAGATGATACGGTTTTCAAGTAATCAACCTCGACGAATTTGTTTGACAAAGTACTTTTATCAATTATTGAATGAAGTTAACAAATATTCTAAGTATTTAGCCTACTTGAGGCCTTCAACGGAGCTTCGAAATACCAGACGTTCTTCACAAAAGTTTGAACCAAATGATTTGTTTTGAGTATTAGATGTGTGACTTGATTTCTACAGATGTTTCTGTTCTAATTTAAAATTATATTTTAAGCAGTGATACTTGTGTGGTTTTAAAAGGATCGGACCCAGAGCCTCAGAACAATGAACGACAAATCTACATGAGTTACATAACCTCTCAGAACAGCAGAGTTTATGATTGCAATTGACAAATGACCCATTCGGTGGCACAGCATCTATGCGATTACAAACAAGGAAAAGGTGCCTCTAAAGCACAGATATCAATTTGCAATGTTCTTGGTGTCGACAATGTGTCTAGTAAAACATGTACTTATTCGTACAGACGCTGTAGAAGTGGCGATTTTGATCTTAGTGACCAGCCACGACTCGGACAACTATCGATAGTTTGAGGATGCTCAGATTTCAAGCTCTACTGGATGAAGACAAAACGCAAAGCAACAAGAGCCTCCAGCTCAGTTAGGAGTTACCCAAACTTCGATTTTCAAGAATTTGTACGAAAAGAGAATTTTTAAAAAAATTGGAAGTTGGTTCAGGCCACATGTGTTGACCAAACACAATCCAGATCAACGGATGACCATCGACAACAAAAAATGACTTCTCGTGAAAAATTGTCACGAGCGATGAAAGGGAAATTTTTATGGGAATCTCAGACGTAAGACAGTGTCGTGGGTAGAGCCCGGGCAGCCCAGTACATCGACTCGGAATCAGGGCATCCACGTAAGGAATATTCTTTTATGTAAATGATGGGGGGACATTAAAGGTTCAAATTATTACGAACACATGGGAACTGGTCGTCAGGCGGTGACTGTAAAACTCGTCAGCCGGCAACTGAAAAAACTAAGCGAAGAACCTGAACAGAGAAGGCTATTAACTGAGCAAGGAAGCAGGATAATCATACTGCTGGTGCATCACAACAACGCTCAACCTCACGTTGTTCGCTCGACTCAGAAGATCCTCTTGAACTTGGGTTGGGAAGGTCTCTCACACACGGCATATTCACCAGACTTGGCCCCATTGGATTGACATTTGTTCCTGTCACCGCAGCACGTCTTAGTGGATAAACAGTTGAAAACACTGGACGAAGTGCGAGAATTCGTTGATAATGACCTTATTGCCTCGAAGCCTGCAAGTTTCTTTGTTGATGGCGCTCGTGCGTTACCACACACATGGCGGCAGGCCATAAAAAAGATGGACAATATTTCCAAGATTAAGTTTGCGGTTCTCTATTTTAGTATTAAATGATTTTGCACCTAATATTATCCACGATCCTGAAGTAGCAAAAGTACTCACTGGTTAATTATAGCGAAAACTACTCTCGTCAAGAATCACCTTGGCCCACGATGGTAACCTCCTCCACAGATGGGTGTCAGCGGCAGATAGTATCGCGTCGTAGTCTAGCAGTTTTAGCTAAATATAACCTGCGAAAAGTACCTCTGAGTCTCTAAATTAGCTTACACTCTGAAATGCAGAAATTACGCGGCAAAGGGTGCTCATAAGTACTGCCAAACACAACCTCTACCAACGCATTAGTTTAAAAAGCGGCAGTCGAGAGTTTCCTCGAGTTAGTGGCAGGATTGACTTCTTTAATGTCGCCGAATATTTCTTGTAGACAAATCACAAACAATCCCTGTGACCTGCGAGTCAACAGCAGACAGATTTTATTTTCTACTTAAAATGTAACAAAGTAAAACCCCTCGCAGTACCGATAATTAAGCGCAACTAGGAATCAGGCCCCCGCCAGCCCCTTTTTTCGAAAAACAGCGCTCCTTATCTTGGTCAAATTAACTGCTAAAAATGTTGCATGCTCTTTCGAATTTATCCGTCTAATCAGATAGAGCCCACGTGCACTTGTTTTATGCATCGGCTTGATACGCATGATGAGGCAGATTCCCTACAAGTAGTGAAAAACACACGGGACTTTAATATCTCACTAGTAAACGAAGCTTTCCATCATATGGCTTTGTTTAGGTAGGACAATACTTAAATTAGTTTGCGCAAGCACCACTATTATTGCAAATGTATTATTTGTTTTTACCATTTCCATCTAGAATATGCTTAATTTTACCGTGACCAAATTCAATGAGAACACAAACATCCGGGGGAGTTAAATGACCATGAGCGGGCATTTTAGGCACCAAATAAACACTTCTCACCTTTACTTAGGTTAATTATCGCTTTCCCAGCATCACTAGTCGATGATTTGCGTGGTTGTGGTATATTTCACACAGATATTTTGCCTCTCACGTTCCAATTTAGAATTGTAGCTAGTCTGAATGGGAGCGTGAATGGTAATGCCACAGTAGGCTTATTTCGAGCTCCAACAGTGCAGACTGAGAATGCCTCAAAGACGTCTTTGAGGTGATTTCATATTTGAAGATGTTTGTGTGCCCCTTTGCAAAAAATTGAACACCACAAGCTGATGTACTTCGGTGTAAACTTAATTCGCCATTTCAGCCACTAAGTTGGCTAATGCAAATTTAATTTGCTCCTTAAATTGCCCGGCTTCTGTTTATTCGCTTAATTAGCTTAAATGCCTTTGTCAACATTGTTAAGCAAATAATTAGCCGACAGGGTGTCTTTTGGGGATCCAGCATTCTTCAAGACGGCTCATCGCCGGTTAGGATTTCGTCAGTGTTTACACAACTCCCCTAACCACACCACTCCAGTGGGTGAGTCAGCCGCAACACCCTACTGACAGCCCAGTCTGTGTTAATCCGCTTCATTCAACAGGTCAAGGTCACTAGGCCTTTGGCTGAGGCATTAACAGCTCTCTGCACGGGGCCCTGCCTGGTCTTGCATTAGCGTGGGAGGGTGGAGTGACTAGCGCCTGATAATGGATCCGGGGTGCCGGCTGTCTGAGGGAGTGCGTGATCATGGTTACGGTCAAAACGTAACAGTGTTAGCATCTGCGTCAATTCTACTAACCCACTCGGGGTTACGTCCATTTTACTAGGTGTCGGGGTTCAAAAAAGTCCTCACCATTGTGTAATTTAGGATAAAACGTTGTTTATTTATGTTGGTTTTGCCAGCGATTTTATTAAAAAGCACAAGTTCTTTGTAATAAGTTAAACATTTGATGCAATTTTACAATTAACCTTACTTTCTGCACTATTAAGCAGGCTGGGCAATTTCGCCTTTCCTTGCATGCAATTTTTTAATCCTGATAAATAATTCGGCACATCTGCTTCTTTCCAGGATGGTTATTTGTAAAATCGTCCACATAGTTTTGCAATAAAAGCTAGTAATTATTAAGTGGTATAGAGAAGGGTATTTTATTTCCTAACGTACATTACTAGATAGCGCCATTCGTTAAATGTCTATTGTGTGCATTTCAGCCAAGTTTTTGATAACACGTTGCTAAATTGGTTTAGGTTGAACAACTAACCCCATTTCGCCAACAATTTACTATCATGGACGCGTAATCGATGAAAAGGCACAAGTCTACACGTTTCTGTAAGATTTTTGTTCAAGGTTTTCAACTCAAGTATTGTTTATGAAAGCTCTCCATGTCTGCAATTTGTGCGGTGTTTCCCAGTTTTATGGACAGTATGATTTTCGACCATACCAAACCTGTCTACCTTTGCAGGAGCTTTTAGTAAAACCTCCAGGCTTGCGTTTTGTCTAGTTGCCGCACGTATTCTTTCCTTCAGCTTTACGGTTTTATGTACTGTACTTTCTCAGGGGGCAGTCGATCTGCTGCATCACCCTGTGGCATTCACTAAAGATGCCTTTAACTTTATTATCCCCTCGACACAAATCGATTGACCCACTCCCGCCTCGAGGGTGTTATTTTATGGCTGCCACGTGTCACACAAACTGACCTCACTATCACCAAGTTCAATTCAGCTCCTCTCTTGGCTTCCAGGTGAGCAACGTTGTTTTGCACTCTTAAATTTAGAACTGTTGTGTCCATGCGAGGCATGACTGATGTACCGAGGTCCAATAACAATATGAACTTGTTGTATTGGTAACGCCATTTACATCAGCATGGCTTTCGCATTGCTTGGCTTCTCTAAAATTTTGGGCCTTTCGGAGAAATTCCATAGCCTTATAGTAATTTTTTCCTTGAATCTAACTTTGTAGTTATACTGTACAGCTGCAAAATGGCAATGTGGGGGCTCGGAGATGTCAATACCGTCAAAAGAAGCACGGCAAATGATAATGTGGACATAGGCAAAAGGTGAAGTTGCACAATTATTTCTAAATCGACCTTCCTAAACCATTGTTAAAGGATCGTGTTGCTTCACATCCATTAACCCGGTCTAGGCAGCCTCGCACACACGTCCTTCTTTTCACGGCGTGCTCGTCAGTCATGCTGGACCATCTCCTCATTCCCTCCTGCGCATGTACCACTCGTACCCGCTTTATCCATCTGACCACTGAGACGTTTGTACTAGTTTACCCAGATTGTCAGTTATGAAAAGCATGTTGTGGGCCCCAGAATGTGGTCTTGAACCATGCCGGGGCCACGGAATTAACCCTGGCCCGGATACGCTTGCCTGGTACCCGCGATGAAGGAAAAAGCCGGAGAGGACGGACACAAACGTTTACTTCAGAGGTCAACCACGTTGGTGTCGTTGTGGCGTGTGTGGTGTTTGCGCGTGTGTATTTATAGCTCGGATGTGTGAGTCATACATGCGCTAACATCGAGACCTATGTGTGGGGACACTCCAAGATAAATATTCGGGCTAATGAAGGGGGAGTTGAGGAATCGAGCGGCTGGCGACATGCTGGGACAAGGGAACCCTGTGTAGGAGGTGGAGCGACCGGATTAGGGGGTTGAATAAACAAGATTCACGCCAAGCATTTGACTACACGCATATAACACAACTTGGTTTAGCTATCTAGTAAATGATTGTGCCTCGCACTCGCCTGTCTTTTTCATCTTCCCGGGTATCGGGGTAGCATATTTGGACTAGCTTTAATTCAGTGACCCCGGCTTGATTCAAGACCACACGCCGGGGACCGCAACAGACTCTTCAACAAAGTTGACGCCTCAAAGTTGTTATTGTCGAGCACTTCTCTCTGCCGTATTGCGATGGAGAAGAATGCCAGACGCTTTAAATTTTTATTCAGTGTTGTGGCGAAAGGCTTACAGCGCACCATACCAGCACATAGTGTTTAATTCACACTCAAACTATGCTTTTACAGTGAATAAAGCCGTCAACATAACAAAAGGGGAAGAATTTTGCTGAATCAATTTTGCCCCGCAAATTCGACTGGAAGTACTCATAAAATTTTTTTGGAGAATAAAAGTACTTATCGATTTATTCAAACGTTGGAACTACTTTTGGGCCTTAAATAACTAGCCGAGGATGTCACTACCTTCAAAATGCTGATAAAGTGGTCTCACATTGTTCCACGTCATTGGAACTACTTGCGTAAATACGACGACCTTATGGATTTGTGTGAATTGCAGACGTCACGTGGTGTTACCTTGTGTGGCTTCAAAAAGATTTTTTTTCAAGAATTTTATTAATTAAACCCCTGCAGGCCCCATCATACTCCAGTTTTTAAATAAGGACTAATAAATGCCCAGATTAATTTTTAATATTTTAACGACGTCTTTTACTTGATGCAAGGGACAGTGACCACTTGTTTGGAATTGATCGGAGGCAATTAAAGGCACACCGTTCAACCAGCTAATGGCCGAACAATTTGTGCGGCGTTTGTGGCATGCCAGGCCCGTACTTAGGATGTGTGTAGTATTTCGTCAAATCTTTTGTTGTGGGCCCCAGCATGTGGTCTTGAACCACGCCGGGGCCGCTGAATTGGATCTGGCCCGTTTACGCTGCCCTATTACCCACGATGAAGAAAAAGACAGGAGAAGACGTGGACACAGGCGTTTACTTCAGAGCTCAACCAAGTCGGTGTCGTTATGTCGTGGGTGGCGTTTGCATGTGTGTATTTATGGTTCAGATGTGTGAATCATAAATGTACTAACGTCAGGACCCAAGTGTGAGGATAATCCAGGAAATTCGTTCCCGCTAATGAGATTGGAGTTGAGACTCCATGCGGCTGACCTCATGCGGTGAAAAGATGGATCATGTGCCAGAGGCTGGGGTGACCGGATTAACGAGTGTGAATCAATGCGATTCACAACACTTTAAACATGGAGAGGAAAAACGGCTTGGCACGAAAGGACCACACCGTTCAAAAATGTAGTTGAACACTTTGCAATTACCACGGCTTGCAGTCGACAAATGTGGATTTTCGGTGTTTAGCTTTCTTTAAAGTTGGATTAACAGCTGAAGTGACGTGATTATCGGAGTTGTGCAAGCAATGACAAAATTGGAATTCGGAGAAGAACAGCCTTGGGGAACGCTGGCTTCCCCAACACCTCCTGCAAAAATTGGCACAGCTTCTTGAGGTCGATTTGGAGAGGTGTCCTGGAAATCTAGGCCTGTCCTCCACATTTTAACTTGTATTCGGCCGTTTTGGTGAGACTCCTGGCGATGTCAGCAGTTTGAAGATGTCTACCAGTAAGACCCGCTGAATGCTTGTCTACCGAGTCAGTGTCTCCGCATCTTGTCCTCGACGGAGTAGGTTTCAATGTCGCATTCATGTGCTGTAACCCACTCTCACATCGCAGCGCACTGACCAGTAGTCCCGAGCATACACACACACACGTCCCCACCTCAAATAAAGCTAGCGATTTCACTTGTGGAGTCTCAAGGCGCTTGGATTGTACTGGGAAACTGATGGGATTTGTCGTCTGCAACTTACAACAAACAAGTGCCCCGAAGAGAGATTATCGATTCGGAAAAGCCAGTTTGATGTCGATTTATGGTGTTCCCAGTTCTCGGGTTTACAACGGCGCCCAATTTAGATTGTCAGCGAACCGTTCAGCCTGTTCTCAAACCTGACTTCTTAGAGAAATTAAGTGGTTTTAAATAAGCAGTGCGAAATGTGTTTTGCTCTTGCAGTTTTATAGTCTTCAAAACTGTTGCGAAAGTTTTGATTTGTGGCTGATTCAATTAAAGATATTTTACAGACTGAGGCGTTGAGAAATTTGCCACCCACTAGTGATTTCATTTAATATCCTGAAATCCTGTGAAGGACAATGTTCCAGTAGGAACCAAGTACAACTGAGAGATTTACCATCAACATAATCTATGTTATTTCTAGAACGAAATTATCGACACCAAACACATGGTAATACACTCCTAAGGTCATGACCATATCAACGTTTTCGGAAATTAAGCAGGTCACTTTCCCATTTTTAAAAAATCGCTGCAATGGCTTTTGAGAAATCATAACTGTAGGTGCCACTGTCCCACGAACACTGAAAGGACAGTTCCCTGAGGTTTCAAAGACCTATGGCATTAACTCAAATTGGATGTATGCTGCATTCAAACTTCAGCTAACCTTGGGGTTACCATTTAGTAAAGATGAGAACTGCCTAGTCAACATCCAACAGTCTAAAATAGGTGAAAGCTGTTAAGAAAGCATCCGCTGTTCCAAAGCGTTCAACAATTACTGCGAAATTGACATATAACATTCAAAAATTATTTCTCTTCGTAAACTGGCCAAAATCTTCAACAAAAGTTAGTCACATGCATACTGGAAAGGCAGAAGTGTCGTGGGCAATGCGGACAAAGTTATTTTAAGTAAACATTCAGCATGTAACAACCTTCTTCGATCATAACACGAAAAAAGCCAAATACAATAAATTCAGTTCCTGCTTGTATCGTAGAAATCTCGGTAGTTTGCCAGGTCCAAAGTCATGTTATTCATTGGTAACGTTGGATAAAAATAAACTAAAAAAAGCTAGAATTCGGTTGACTTATTTACGAGAACTCTCCACGTTTTTTGTCTGTAAAAGTAGATCTCTCCAAAAGGTTCATGTGGATTAGTCGGCAGTGTCTGTTAGTCTGTTGAAACAAATTTTTACGGTTAAATAAAGTACTTTAAAACGCACTATAACAATCACACATTTAAGAGAAGACTAATTCACGCATTTATGAAAGTTTGTGCCAGCCTTGTTGTATGCTGTAAATGCGATCAATGGACGTAACGGGGCAATCTTACGATGTTGCGCATTCGGGTGATATTTTTGCTTATTTAATGGGTAGAATGGCAAATCGGAAATTAATAAGCTCCTGCTCAAGTTTGTCAACGCACAGGCTTCATCCACACAGTAAAAGGTTCATTGCTTAAGGTCACTTCGAAGGGGATAACCACTCCGCTACCTCATCACACACACGCATCCAATCTTTTTGCACGCGCACTGGTTGACGTTGACCCAAGCACAACGTACGTGACCTACCTTTCACCGATCGCAACATTTCTAAACGGTAGGCTGGCTGGCTGACATTTCGCCGATGAGGTATCAAACTGCCTGTTTGGCAGTCCTCCGAAGTTGACGTTGTTTGGGTAGCTGTGGTATGTTCGACGGTTATTTTTAGGCCCGTTCAGTGAACCAAGATCACAAAATCATCATTGTCGAGGTCTAATGAACGGCCTGATCTCGGATAATATTAAGAGGGCACCAAATGATATGGATCAAACAAATTACGACAGGGCCTGCGCTCATCCCTCTTCTCAATTTTCTCAAATGTTGTTGACAAAGGTGGTTATTCAATTAAACAATGAACCGCAGAACTATAGAGTACTTTAATTGCAAACTTCAGTAGCACGATGGTTCTGCCCTAATTCTCACGCTAGGAATGAACGCCATAAGTGCACCCGCATGGGTCACTAACACAACTAACCTTGACTTGGCATCACCATTCCCGTTTCTGACATTGGACATAAAGATTTCAAAGACAGTTACAAGACTGCGGTCTCCATACTCTCCCAATCGATAAATTTCGCATTTAATTTGATAACGCAGATGTTCCGAAACTTCTGTTACTGAATGCCACAAGCACAGCTAACAAGACCTTTTGTTGATTTGCATCCGACGCAGTGAACTTCCACCCGAGCTGTTGGAAGTTAAATTTGCCTTGTTCACGATTGTGTCTATGTGAAAAGACATGCATGATATTTCCTTTCTTATGTATATAACATATAGCAATTTTTTGCATAACCCAGGCCCAAAAATACATCGCTGCAGCATTCACTAGTCGTAATTTTAAATAAGTTTCCTGCATATTTCTAAATATTTGCATTGAAGTTGTGCCTTTCTGGTTCCGTAAATAAACACCACGACTAGCACGTGCGCTTGAACCTGAAATGTGTTGCAAGTCATAGAAATAGATGTGGAGGCAGCATTCCCTTATCAGGCGATTAAAGAATCATGAGTCTCTGCTAAACACCCTTCACCTAACACCCACTAACTCGCTCGTCAAGGGGTGTCAGAAAAAGGGCGGCTAATCTTGCTGACATCGCGGGCTGTTCGGCATTATTTCTATTTCTGTTTCAGTGCTTTTGCGCCTCTTTTTGCTCTGACACGCCAGGATCGAACTTAAAACAAAAAATTCGTTTTTACCTCTGAAGCGTAACCTCTTCCCAAGTACACATTTCTGTCCTCTGTTTTAATACAACCAGCCGGACCCTACGCGGTTTAATGAAATGTTATTTTTCTCAAAAGCTCTGGACATTTATGCAGACAATGTGAGTCAGCATGAGCAGAGTGATTGCAACTAGTACGCTTTGATTTAACGATCCACAGAATCTTTATTATCCCCAATATGGCTGCATTAAAATAAACTCTGATAATTACCCTTCACATCTGTCTTGCACCCCTCTGAAATTGGCCAGCAATTCGTCGCGCGAAAATTCATTTCCAATGAACTTCTTCAAACAAATTTTGTCATGGCAC
Organism: Mesocestoides corti; assembly: GCA_900604375.1. Taxonomy (NCBI): domain Eukaryota; kingdom Metazoa; phylum Platyhelminthes; class Cestoda; order Cyclophyllidea; family Mesocestoididae; genus Mesocestoides; species Mesocestoides corti. Next base: position 31,099 of record UXSR01005458.1, read on the forward strand.
AGAAAACCATTACATTCAATTGCTCTGTGAATTTCGGGTTGCATAGTTCCTGTACATTTTCCTCCGTCTATTTTGTACTATAATGTTATTGGCAGTAAACATTCTACTAAAATTCAACGAGGAACTTAAATTAACATGGGATTTCGCGTAAACTTAAAATCCTGCTTCCTAAATGTGTTTAAGGGTGTTGTCTTTCTCGAAGAATTTTTTAAAATTTTTTTTCTAATGGCGGATTTCTTTTTTAAAGGAAAAACAGAAATCAGCAGAATCTGGCATTTTGAGCAATGGTTCCAGCACATTGAGGCAAGTAGTAGAAACGAAAGATCTATTTTTATCTGAGAAAATACCTCTGGAGTATACTGCCCTCTTTAAATAATTAAAATGAAAACTAATAAAGCCGTGTTTGACACATTCAAACATCTCTGTTTTAATTTGTCCTGATATCATATTGTCGTCGTTTTATTGAACAAAAATCTTTGGATTTTCGGAATATAAATGTAAATTTCCTTTAGCTAAAAGCGTTATTTTATAACTTAGATTGAATTTAGTACCTGTCCGCTGACAGTGAAATCGTTGTTGGAGGTTATAGGGTCTGATTCACACTACCGAGCATTTCAACGGACGCTTATTCAAAATGCAAAACTAGACAACATGTTGTCAAGGTTTGCTTTATCGTGCACCAAACTGTAAATGTTGCGTGATGTCGGTGGCATAAAAAAAGACACAAAAATATCCCAATGCCAACAATTGTGAAATTGTGGTTTGGATGTTTCGACGTCAAAAAAGTCGAAATCTGAAAAGATTCGCTGGAAAATTGATACAAGAAAAGCTGGAGTGAAAAAGCAATAAAGACAAGCCACAAAAGTTAACAATTTAAAACTGCAGATATTGCCTAAGTTCAAAAATTACCATATCTAAATATCACTTGTGCTTGTAATAATGATTCGAAGCATGTTGGTGAAAAGCTGTGTCTGACCCGTTCTAGTCAGGCGGGCCTTAAATCCAATGAAGTTGAACAGTTTTACACTGTTCCGAAAGCTTTTAGACTAATGCCTATCGGTGTGAGCAGGTACTTTTGTCAGTTTTATGTACTGATGAAAATCCTTTTACTAAATTTAGATCAATTTCGACCAAATGTGCGTCCATAACTAAAAAAATTCTAATCTTGGTATTATTTTACTCTAAGTAAAACAACCATTGATTTTGTCCCAACCCAAAACTGATGACAGAGGCGCAGTGTTTTGCTTTGTTACACCGGATCACATGGGGTTCGATCGCTCTTTTAAGATTTTAATGTGCTTTTTATTGCTATAAATTTAATACAGAGTATCACCGTATAATTTTGGGAAAGAATCCTAAAATTAAGAACATTTGCTACTAATGAGGTCATAAAAGCCTTATTACATGCCTTTTTCCGTAAGGAATGCGATCTGGGCAAAGGAAAGTAACGATTGGCGAGGACAACATGCCCAATCTTATGCTTTTTTGCCAGCTATCGAGACTGCTCTAGTTTGTAATGCTATCTGCATTTGGTAATTTTAGGCAAACTCATTAACAGAACATCAAGTGTAAGAAAAAGACCAAAGATTTGGAAGGGTGATCACACCAAGTACATAAGATGCACCATCCCTGACTATTTACCGGTGCTACTGCATTTGAAGTTAACTTGCTACTTAAAAATCGCCATTTTACCATATTAATTATGCAAGAAGTACAATGCTATATTTTACTTAATAGGAAACTTCGCTGGAATTATAGTGTCACAATTAAGTGATGACCGTGGTGTGCATTATTGAACCAGAGGCTTAATTACTAAGCAAATGTATTAATTAAACCGTTTTTCAGCCTTTCAAATAATCCAGGTTGAGCGAAGAATTACTAACTCAACCTCTCTAATTTTATGATAGTTACTCTCGTCAGAAGCTTCTTTCACAGCACTGAAGTACCATCCTTACCCCTCAAGTGAGGTTTGATATCGTTTAAAAATAGTTCAAACAGCTTCGCCTTCGTGGCTAAGGATCTGTGTATATCGATTTTGTGATTTCAGTGTGCAGCTTTTCTCATTAAGATAGTGATATGCTTTAAAAACGCCCACCACAAAGCGTAATACCCAAAAATAATTCGTCGAAATTTCGTTTTTAGTTGACCTTGTGGATCTGCATCAGGTAGTGGTCCTACACAAGTAAGTCTAAAGAATTTGACATTATGCCCCCGAAGGGTGTGAATTTTGGTGTCGGAAATCAAACACCTTGCCAAACCTGATAAAATCAACAAGGTGTAACATTGACCCACCACCACCACCTCTGCGGAAGAGGTGCTATTGTTCTCATGCCTAACTGGCTACTACGTTTTCCTTACTTGCGCCTTTCCACTGTAGCAGCAAACTTAGAAGGGCAGAACCTTCGAATGCACGATAGAGTACAGGGCAGGTATCCTCACAGTTCAAACAAGGTCTCATTTCGCCCCTTTATTCCATCCTCGACATGGAGGCATGCAGCCACGCCATCAGAGCCGACGACGCGGAACACGTCATGGCATATGCGGGCCAGAATCTGGATAAGACGGAACGCAACTACAGCACTGCCAGACGTAAACTCACGCCTATCGTCTTCCTTAGCAAGAGATTTGCAGTGTATTTCAAGAAGAAGCCTTTCGTCATCCGATTTGACCACCAGGCTCTCACCTAGCTGTGGACCTGGTGGGTCAGCTAGCTTGCTGGAAAGCCGCCCTTCCAGTTAGAATTCCGCTGCAGAAAGGAACATGTAAACATGATTATCATTTCTAGCCTTCCGACCCCGGACCCAAACCCAAGCGTGTCAGGTGATAATGCTGATATCAATGTTTTCACCAGAGAATCGTCAGGCTCCACGACGATATTATATACTTCTAATACAACTGCTTTCCAACCCACCTGGTAGTTCCTTAATCGGAGTCGTGCACAGCACTTAAGGACCTCGACAGCCAGCTGGACCGCAGAGTGGGCATGGATGAAGGAAAACGTTTACGGTCACCCAACCTGAAGCGTGACATCCGCCTCTTTTGTACCGCGGACGTTCCGCTAAAGGACCTGAGTCGCCGCCACACGTCCCTACTCAAGCTTATTAAATCGTGCTACGTAAACCAAGGTTTAGGCATCGACATCATGGATCCCATTTCACAATCGCACCAGCGGAACCGATATTTACTGGTCATGGTGATTAATCCCCCTAGATTTGTTTAAGCAGCACTATTCCTCACACAGTCACTGGTGTTATAGCGTTCCCGACCCATTCATTCCGACTAATGACCCAACTTCACCAGGAACTCTGTGAGGCAGTGGGCTTTTGAAGACCCGCACCACTCCCAACCACCCCATCATCAGCAGATTTCTCCCGTCACTCCTATAATCGTTTACCTCTACAGCCAGTAAAGACAACCAGGACCAACTCATTTCGTGTTTCCTACTCTCTTATCGTGAGACGGTAGATGAATCCACCGACTTTCTCGCCTACCTTCATCTTTTTAGGTCACAAACTCCAAATTCATTTTGATACGCAGTTTCCCATTGATACCCAACTAGTCACTATTCACCACAGGACAAGAAGTCTTGCATGGCAACATCTCGCACCAAGCCATGAATCGAAAAAAACTTATATGACAGACAGGAATTTGAAGCTGCAAGTAACTGGAAGATTCACATTGCCTGCACCAACTCTACTTTACTTGTGGCTGTTACTCGAGGTTAAGCAGCCCCAATACATGTCTCTACATAATTATCCATTCATTCCCTCACAAGGTACCAAATCCAGTCCACCTCCGACCTGCTTTCTTCATATAAACCGTTCACTTCAATCACCTCAAACTTGGACTCTGTGGTTCTTTCTTTCGACCGAAGTCATAATGTCCCTTTCGATATCACGGTCAATCATAATGTCGCGATTGTCCCAACACCTCCCACAGTGCACTTCCTCACTCAAGCTCTTCTAGTAAGTGGGACATTGTCACGAATGCAGCGAAAACACAAAATTCCAGTGGTGTGCCCTCTTTGTTTTTAAATTTAAAGACTTGTCCAATTCTCAATTTCATTGCATCTGATCGGTATTAGTCATCGTTAAAATACAACCTCTTTGGAATCAGAGTCGCTTCTTAAGTACAGTTGATCTGTTGCGTCTGTGCAGAGTCCAGTTTGCACGTTACACTCCATTCCAAGTTCAAATGGATTAATCGGGGGCAATTGCATCAATCTCAAATTGATTAACTATTTTCAAACTATAGCAAAATCAACATCAAATTATGCTGTTTTCCATAATTTAGATAAAATTCCTAATTTAAAGAAAATGAACACACATTGCACTTCCTTAGCTTCATCTCCTCTGAAGGAAATGAAAACAAATGGAAGGTGTCACATTGTGTCTAAGAAACTGAGACTACTCATCTTTTCCTTTACCGGCGGATGTTTTAATGGTCATCTGGGTTGGGCGTCAATGTAACTAACTTTGTCTTGAAAGACCAAATCAAGTTACTTCAGGACAATGTAGCTTTCCTAAAATAACCAGCAATCCAGTTGTCGTATATTAAAAATATTTTAATGCTTGTCGAACTTAAATAAGCTTTTAATTTTTGATTTGGACGTCAAAAAATAGAATAAATTTCAATTCACTTTCAATTAAATATGAACGGCAATGGTATTAGGAAGTCTGACATCACATATAAGAGTAGTTTGCATTTGTGACTAAGAAACACAACTCGGTTCCAGTTGACACGGAAACCTAAGTAAATATTTCTGTCTTTTCAGCTGTAACCATGCTGCTGCCACTGGTTTAAAAAAGTGTTAAATTCAAATAATTTTTATAATTCAACTATGTGATTGAAGTCAATTTTCTAATTATTAATAGAATATAAAGAGCGCTATTACTGTTTAATTTTGCCCTTGTTATTGGATTATCCAGTATCCAAAAAATGCTATATCTATTTGTAAAAGTGCAAAAGAGCATTTCCAATTCTAGTCTTATATTTATTCAAATGTATATGCTATTTGAGAATAAAGGATCATGTTTCGGCGCATCCGCGATTTGAACGTACTTTAAAGTTTCCTGTCAGGGCCTGCTAGTAAAAAATGTAAATGAGCACTATCATACACAAAACGGTTAATTAAAGTAACAGAGAAACGTGACCTTGCCAAAAGTACTGTTTTTTAGCCAAAAGGTAGAAGGTCGCGCTGGTCATAAGTTGAACTCATCCTGAGTATGCGTGCTCGTGGACGTCAATCGACAAACGAGACCTCGATCAGAATAAAAATCAATTTGGAACTTTTATTCGTAATAATGCATGGTAAAACCTAATGCATTCTCTTAAGATTGCATTCCGTTTGGTAATTTTTCAAAAAAACATCTGTTTATTTGTCTGACGGACATAACGGAAATCTGGCTTAAAAATGACCCATTTACCAAGGTAAATTATAGTATCTACAGAACCGTAAATGTCAATTTACACCTGGCATATTCAACGTCAGTGTATCTTTTGTTGTTTTAACTTTACTAGATTGAAACTTTCTTAATTTAAGTGGGATGATTTTTTGATAATTTTTTGGACTTAAATGGTTTAAATCAGTTTTTTGTCATCAAACTCAACTAATAACAATTTCGGAGAATAAATACTCATTACAGTTCCAGTTACGATTGCACCCTAGGATAGTATCATAGTCAAAAATTTGGCTGTTGTTTTAATTGGCTCTCATTTGTAAACGGCGCAAAGAGTGTAAAACTGAGATGAGCAGGTTGGCCAATATGTAAACTTTTTCTTGTTTCTCATTCTGTGTTATTTTTTCTTCTCTGCAGTGTTAAATGGTAGACATCTTCTTAATTATTTTATGCATCAGTTAGTGTTGTTGTTACAATGATTATGGGGTCCATAGTGCGGGCTCCTTCACGCAACTTTTGTAAATTGTTCTGGTAAAATAGCAGTTATGTTGTGTTACTTACGGAGTATTTGATTTGCAGTCGAAGAGAAGACCACTATCGGTCCCTCAATAAAGTTGACAGGTTTGCTGTCAGCTACCGCGGTCTCTCTTCTCGAGACCGTCGTGATCGTGATCGCTCACGAAGCCCCAGGCGTCATAACGACAGACCTCGACACACAAATCTTGATGCCTACTTACGCAGTAAGATGGAGCGCCTTCGGCAGGACGTTCTGGATCATGAACATAAGCCCGAAGAAAAGCATTTTAAAAGCAATTATGATGATGTTCGCCCCGTTAAAAAAGATGGGAATGACAGCTCTCGACGTCACCATCATGATAAGGAAAAAAAGCGCCATAGAAAGCACCGTCACAAAGACCGTAAAAGCAAACGTCAAAAGTCAAGAGAATCTCCCGAGAAAAGGTAGCACAATAATTATGTATGTATAAGATCATAGTGACAACGAGCAAAACGATACTGAAGAAGGCGAAGAAGATGAAGAGGCTATTATTGAACGGCGACGCCGGGAAAGGCAAAAGCTGCTCGAGGTACGTCGTTTATTCATCCTAATTTTGTAGGCTCTTGGACATGGAGCCAGTGTATCTCCTGATCCTGAGGCATCACCTAAGGAACCTGACGTTCCGGAGGCATTCCCATCGGATAAGCTTGTTAAGCAAGTCACAAAGCCTCTTCAAAAGTCAGAATCGGCTGTTTTCGCTGGTGAGTTTGCATTACTTCGACACAGACTTGGCTGCGGACCCCAAAATATGCTCACGTTAGCAGTCAAATAATTCTGATGGACTAATGATTTTAAAAATTCATCAAATAGAAGTATTTCAAGGGTAAAACCGGTTCGGATACACTAGACTGGCGTTTTAAATAGACGTAATATGCAAAACGGTGCGGTTACCAACATTCGGCATGGTTTCTTTAGTACATAATCTAATTCAATGTTTTGACTTACTGTAAACGCTCAAAACCCATTTTTTACTGACAGATACCATAGCTGACACTCCAAGCGGCCGTATGTCCGGTATTCAGGCTCCGGCAGCTGTTGCTTTTCTTCACGACCACGGACATGCCAATAAATCGGATACTGGGGTCACAAAGACTGAAACTGATGGTCCACCTCCAGAAAAAAAATTCGCTTTTGATATATTCTCGGGGGAGCTGCCAACTGCTCCGGTAAGTGGGGTTCCGGGAACAATGGATCCACGTGCAATGGCAGCTGAGAACCATTCCCTTGTTGATAACTGGGATGATGCTGAGGGCTATTATCGTAAGTTTGAATTTCATTTATTTTGTTTTGTGGATCACTAATTGCTTCCGGCCGAAATAGTAAACATCGTAAACAGTAATCGACTGTACGCTGGAATAATTACTTTCCATGCTTGGGTTATTTTTTACACTAATTATCTGTTTTCCATCAGCGCTATGCAAAGAATTGGTTCCTATAACTGGTTATGTTTGTTTATGGTGCTTTATTGATTGTAACAAGGGGTTTGGCATGTAATTTAGGATTCCCCATGCTCATGCACGTAAATACCGTCCACTTAGTTTAAAACACTGCTCTAATACACAGCTTATTTTGTGATAAGGTCACAACTTATCAGCGCGAATTTTCATCTATATCCTACATAAGTCCAGGGCCAGTAGACTTCTTCACTGCCGACAAACGCCCGTTCCTACCACTTCCGGGTATCCGATGAACATGCTTCATTTTCATTAACATTGTTCAGTGATTGCTGTTATTTCGCAATAGGTGTTCGCATTGGTGAGGTGCTGGATAAACGGTACTCTGTTTACGGCTATACCGGCCACGGTGTTTTCTCCAACGTTGTTCGGGCACGAGATAGCGCTCGTGGTAATCTCGAGGTGGCAATCAAAATTATTCGTAACAATGAAGTCATGTAAGTTCTCATTTTTGCTTGCCTATTTGTGTGTCGTCTTAATGTCTGACTACTTGGACAAGACCTGGGGTCATAGGTATGGCCTTGTTTTGACTGCTTTTGCTTAATTTTCGTTTTATATTCGCGCCTTTGTTCCTGGAGTTTCTGTAGACATCGAATAGTTCCTCTGTAATTATACTTGTGTGTGACCCTCACGGTGGAGTTTCTTGACGAATTTGAGCTTTCCCTATTATTGCTGTAATATTCTCTGTTCTAAGTGGATTGGCTGCTCAACTGATTATCGTTTTCTCACTGTCCCACTTTTGCTGTATTTCCCTGCGCGTGTATAGGCACAAATCGGGTCTGCAGGAATTGGAGGTCCTGAAGAAACTAAACGACGCTGACCCTCAAGATCGATATCATTGCATGCGATTGTATCGACACTTCTTTCACAAAAACCACCTCTGCATGGTGTTTGAATCTATGAGCATGAACCTGCGTGAGGTGCTCAAAAAGTACGGGCGAAATGTGGGGCTCCATATCGCCGCAATTCGTTCCTACACCCACCAAATGCTATTAGCCCTCAAGCTGTTGCGTAAGTGTAACATTCTGCACGCTGATATCAAGCCTGACAACGTCCTCGTAAATGAAAGTAAAATTACTCTGAAGCTCTCCGATTTCGGGTCGGCCTGCGCCATGCAGGAAAATGAACCCACGCCTTATCTCGTCTCGCGTTTTTATCGTGCACCTGAAATAAGTAAGTTAGTCTTTTCTCTACTGTCCCGTTTTCATGCCTTGCTTTATCATTGTGCCGTTTGGCCTTAACCTAGTTTTTGCTTCTCATTCACCAGTTTGACTCGGACCGGATACCTGACTACTGTCCTGGCGAGACTGCGAACACAGTTGGGCATTCTCGTGTATATACATGGTAAAGAGATGGGCCAACCTACTAATTTTTGTTTTTTTGCACAATTATGTTTGATACACGGGCATCCTACTGTTTAGTTAGGTCGATTTGAGAGAACTGCGTTCGCATCGAACTCGTAGTCGGCGGACCTGGCATTGGTTCGCATCAGTTCAGGGGCTATTCTCACGAGTGCTTTTCAGTTAGGGTTTTCGGGTAAAATGAACAATAACACCCTTTTCTCTACATTGGCTCAAAAAGCTTAAGGGCAATGCGGGAACGAGGTCGCGTGGACTACTATTTAGCCGGTCTATGCCGTTTTATCAGTATACACACCAGTCTACAGACAAAACGAGGGTTTTTTGTTAAGTCCTTTTATTGGCACTACTCAGATGGTGTCCAACTTCAACATTCATGCACAGGCATTCAAGATGTCCAGTTATTTTAATATGCATATCTCTTTAGCTACGTCACGGAATTTCCGGATATTTATATCAAGCGCATTGTGAATATGCGCACTCATTTCCATTTGCGCATCTATATGTTTATGTTATCCACTCTCACCGTTTATGGCGGTGCGTAATTTGGATTCACTGCGAAATTCACACCCCACTGCTATTTTGTGGGTTCGTCAGATTGTGGACTTCGTACCTTAAAACAACAGACTTACTAAATGTATGCGAAAACGTCATTTCCATTTCTATTTACGCTTGACCAAGCGCCTTGCTCACTCCTATGGGCCGTACTAACTTGATTTATACCAATCTATGACGACCGAAAACTACCTCTGCATCACAGACTCCTGCGTTGGACTATGGCAGTCTGCGGAACTGTTGACATTTCTGTTTCTGCTCAGTGCCATTTTCACCTCCACCCATACTCTAAACCTGTCAAACTTGAGCATACCACATTGTAGGAAATTGCTTTCAGTTTCGACCACGTTTTCGATGTATCAACCAAAGTAGTGCTGGACGCTCTAGGTGCTAGTGAATTGTGCATTCTTTTCATCATTAACCATAATGGCTTCTCTCCCTTTCCGCCCATCTCATCTGCTCCCAACAGTTTTGGGTCTTCCCTACGACTTCAACATCGATTTGTGGTCAACCGCGGTCACATTATTCGAACTCTACACGGGCAGAATCATGTTTCCCGGGAAGACCAATAACGAGATGCTTCGTCTCATGATGGAAACCCGTGGACGCATCCCAAATCGCGTCGTTCGTCGTGGTACCCTCCGACATGCCCACTTTGACGAGCAATGCAACTTCCTCTACCATGAGGTTGACAAGGTCACCCAAAAGGTCAGCGTTTAATTGTTGTGGAATAACGTCAATTATATTTGCTTAATGCGATTTCTCACAGACATTTTCACGGTCAATATGTCGTAGTACCATTCGCCGACTCTCGACCACGCACAACCAAATTAGAATCCATGTGTTCTCGTTTGTTTTACACAGTAGTCTACGCCTCTAGATGCGGGCTTTTTATCTGTAACTACTGTTTTTTTGACAGGCAAAGACAACTGTCATTCGGAATATTCAGCCGACCCGCGATCTCCTCGGCGACCTTACGGCGGACCCCCAATTAACTGCACCAATTCTGAGGAAGGTGCAGCAGTTCAAGGACATCCTTGACAAGATGCTTGCCCTCGATCCCACCAAACGCATTTCCCTCAGTGATGCCCTTACCCATCCCTTCATTACTGAGGCAATTGATGAAGGGAAGTAACGCTGTATAAATACCAAATCTAGCTAAAACCATTTGTTACTAACTCTCAATAATGACTGTGAAACACTCCCGCGTTTTTTTATTGGCATACAGATTGTCGGTGCTGGCGTTAGTACTTTAATGACGTGTTTGGTCCAAACGGCTGGTAGATGAACGAATTCTACCTAAGGAGTTAATCAGTATTAACCAGCTCACATCTTGCTTGTCTTGAACCTCAAACATTGAGAGTCAAACCCGGTTGCCCACGGCCTCCTTTGCTCGATGTTGTAAGAGGGTTCTAGTCCAGGTATCCGTATCGCTTGTCGTCCAGTGAGAAATGTAATCCGAATTTTTGTGGATGGTAGGATCGTGCTGGCAGGTAGACAAGCCCTTCATCTACTTTTTTGCTCTGTGTAATCTGTCTCATGCTTTTAGGAGTTCACTAAGAAAGACAGGCTGTGTTGAAGATCGTTTTAGTTTACTATTAGGTTCTAGAGTACAGGTATGAAACACAACTCGCCGATCCGTGTTTATGGATCAACTACTTAAAAACCGGACGATCACAGCTGGGTACATTGATTGCCAGATGGACATCTAGCAGGAACCCACATGTTAGGTATTGAAATTGTCTACTGGGAAGAGAGGGTGTTGACCAGGGAAGTGGGAATTCTCTTGAGGTACGCTGAATGCCAAGCAGAGACTGGTGTTGCAACGACTCCCAGTGTATTGACGGGGCAGACATCGCGGTTGTAAGAATATGCTTTCCCGTCGATACCAGTGACTCGACCACCAATGCAGTTGATGAGCGCTTCGGGAGCACAAGTATCCCATCGTTTGCAGCCCGTGTTGGCGTAGATGTAGCCGTGCGCAGTGCCTTCGATCAACAGCAACATCTTAAAGCCGCAGCCACCAGCTTTGTAAACCTAGGAAATTGAGAAATCGGGTTTTCGCTAATCCAAAATACAAATCTTTAAGCTGCTGGTGGTTACCACTTGTACCGCCAGAAAGTACTGATTAATGTATTTCCTGGTTCTAAGCGTCCTTGCCAGGATTACCAACCTGTTTCTAATCGACAATTTCACTAACAAACATAGAACATACTACCGTTGGGCCATTTATTTTCCGACACAGCAATCTCCGCAAGCAAACTTGGCCAATAGTGAGCGGCATTGACTCAAATACTAACTTCGGTGTTGGTGACCGTCGTAAACACGATTGCCAAAGTTGAAACAACTACAATCATTATTTTTTTTTTAAAAAAATCCTTAACGGGATGAGAGTCAACTTACAAGCATATAACAGTTAACACCGCCAATTATAACCAGAAAAAAAAACTAGATAGACAGCCAGTCACGACAACCTCACTTTTGTCGGATTGCAAGCCTCGATGGCGGCTGTTACCATTGGTTTTGAGTGCGATCTGGTGCTAACAATCAAATTGGCGTTAGAGCCGATATCCCCTTCGAAAACAGGTCCCTGGGAGAGGGGTTTGCTGGATGTCCCGAATATGCCCAGACCCTCAAGGCCCCAGATGAGACGAAGTTGGGTCTCCTCGACTTGAGGACGACGGTCGTATTGGGACTCGGTGACTGCCCGGTAGCCGGGCATGTAGAAGGGCTGGCAGACAACACCACCGACAGCACGGCCCTTGACCGCCACTCCAATTAAGACAGTCACGTGTTCTAAAAAACCCTAGTTAACAAAAGGGAGCGAAAATGCACAACGATTAGACAATGCAAATGGGGAAAAAGGCCAATTTCTGTTATACTGAACCGTTACTAAGACAGTGGACAGAATAGGGTTAAACGTAAAAGTATGCTACATGCGCTACTTATTTCCACCATTCTGGGTTTTAGCTTTAATGTGTTAGCTAAAGGTGTGATATGAGCAATTTTCATAGAATGTCGATTCGAGGTTTTAATGAAATTTTGACCAAATGACGGAAGAGCCAGCGGCGACACAAACAACTTTTTACATTAGGTCAAACACTTGAATGTAGTGTCAGTTATCGACACAAGACACCTACTATCCACGATTAGAACTCCATAAAGGAAATTGAGATCAGGCTCGAGGTAACTTAAACGAGTGCGTTACAAGCGACGTGGGGAAAATTGCCCCATAACTGGACGCGCACCAAGGCCTTTGCTGATAAGAAAAAAAAAGAATGAAAGGGAACGATATTTTGGCTTGAGAAAATCCTTTACTGGGTACGTTCAAATTCACGAATATTTGCTATTTCGTTCTGGTCACTTTCAATATAAAACCGTACACAATACAACGCTTTTGAATATGGAAAGTAGAAGGGACAGGTAGTAAAGAGCTTGTCGAAATAGCCTGCGAATGCGAAGACATTTAATGTACAATATCCTTAAAGTGGGTTTTTCTTTTTAACATGGGCATAAATAAAACATTATGCTCGAGGAGAAAGACGATAAAACAGGAAATGGAATTGAAGGTGAATTGATCAAGGCGAATTTTAGTGCAAATAAATAGCTTTTGTGCAACGAAAAATCATTTTAATTAATACCGATGGCTAAATCTACTATCATTATAAACACACCTTGTTATTGCATATGGCAATGGTAGCGCCATCTACGCCCGGAATATGTGATGATGTGGCGCTTGGTTGGTATTTTAGCGAAGGTTAAAACTTGATCAAAACTCGTGTAAGAAAGGGGTGAAGGAAGGATAGTTGGGCCTTTTGGGATTCTCTAGGATTCAGATTGGGGGATTTCACGGCAAACTACGGATAGAGGAGGTGATGAGGAGAAAAAAAGCAAAATCCGCCGTGATGGCAGTGTTATTTAGATTAAGCAACGCAGTTAGAGCCGAGAAACGTGAAGATTTACCCCAATTTATTCAGCCACGCGCCACAAAATTCACGAGGAATCTGAGACTTGAGTCGGAGCTAGTCATCAAAAGGCCCTATCATTAAAACTAAAACTAAAAAGGTTAAAACCACCTAAATCATTTGTAAATCATTTAATTTTAATCCTGGAAGCATTTACTAGGCAGAGGAGTTCATGTTTAGTAAAATTAAAAAGAAGATAGCCAGGAAAGATAATTCAGCAAATGTGGACATTCAAACACTGTAGGCTTAATGGTTTGGATAGCCAAGAATGGTGGTAAACGACCAATTTTAAGTTACATGTTACGTATGCGCAGATTGCATTCCGAGTATAAAACCATATTCCTAGAGGCGAGTGACAATCACTTTATTTGCGTTTGTCAAAATACATCGATCATAAATAACCAAACATCATGCTTAGAAAACCACACAATGAGGAGGTCAGAAGCATTATGTCTTAAATTCTGAAAGCAGCAATAATCCATGTGTGGTTAAAAAAATCTAAAGGGAATTTTTAATTACTCGGATAGCCAAAAATGTTGACTTTGAAACTTCACACAAATAACATTCTTTAAACATTAAACTTATGTGCGTGGGGTTCATACCTAATGCGTTATGATCGTTCGAGAAGAAATTTATTTTACACACTACATAAACTGCATTAGGTTATACTCGGATTATTCAAAATTTAAGAGTTGAGCAGCGCGACTAATTCCGAGCGGAAATTACCTTTTCTGTTGGTTAATGGCCAGCATATTAAACCACTGATGAAAGTAACCATTTTCTAACCTGTGCGAATTCGCTGGTTCCATCTAATGGGTCTACCCATACAACAATATCATCCAATGCTGCCGATTCGAGTTCTGCAGGACACTTTTTTGATAGAACATCAGAGTCTAGCTCTTCCACCACTTCAGAGAACGGCTGATCTCCGTCATCTAAATCTTCCTCGCCTAAAGACAACGTAAACAGACGGATGTGTGGATCAACAAAGGGTTTGTTTCAAAATTAAACATCGAATACTACTCCGCTATAGGTCTGCTGTGCACTCTTCCACTGGTCGAACCCCAGCAGTAATGACCTTCGGACATGAGTTACGGCTGCCGGCCGATGCTGTGGCACCCCCACCTCGAGCGCCGAATTACGTAGGACCTTCCGAATACGTCGCTGACGCACGACACCAACTGTGTCGGTCTTTCGATTCAGCCAGGTCACAGCTAGCTATAGCTTACAAACGACAGGACTATTATGGTAAACGGGAGCATGATACCCCCGTCGAGGAAGATGACTTAGTATCGATGGCTAAGACGAGTGCAGCGGGCGAAGACAGGAAATTCCAACATACGTGCGAGGGACCATATATGGTCGACATGGTCCTCATTGAAGCGATGTGTGTAATTCGTAGTCTTAAAGAAAGTCCAGTTCAAGGGTTTACTGTTCACTCTAACAAGCTCAAACCGTATTTTCCGTCGATGGAGGAGGATGACGACGAGCCCCTTATGCACTGTGAGCCACCCCCGGTAGGCCACACGGTTGAGATAGCTGCGGCAATAGTCGACGAGAAGCTGGGGTCAGCTTCGGTCTTAGTGGGGGAGGGCAGTGTAGCGGAATGGCAGATGGCCGCCATTTAGGTGACCAGTCATTGGTTTAGGGTGAACAGCACGACATGGTGACGAAGTCATGTGATCGGGGGCGACTTCCGGCTGCGTGACGTCACACAGGCATTAAATGACACCCCGGGGGCTGAGAGCCAATCCACTCACGAGCTTTCCGTCTCCATTACAGCACCGAGGAACGGACCAACGGGAGGACAGGACGACCAGGAAAAGGCTATGTAAAGACCCTGTTTTCCACCATAGAACTGGCCAGATTGTGACTAATTCTAGTTTTCATTAAAGAACTCCATTTTGTCTTACACTCTTCTTGATTGTACCATTGGACCGAAACCTACACTACCCTTGAATAGAAGCTAGGCAACGTTAAATTCCAGTCAATTGTGCCGACAAATAACTGCAACGGATTAGTAATCACAAATGCTTATAAATAGACATTTAAAGATTTTTCTGAAATTAACATTTATGATAATCAAACATATTGGAGCAAAAAAAGCACTATAACCCATAGTATACACGATTAGATTAAAAGGTGCAACGTGTGTTTGTACTAAACAGATTAGACAATACTAGCTACAAAAGTACTGACTGTTGCGTAAAAACGAGAAACAATGGTAGTTAAAACGAGTTAGCATAGTACAATCGCCATGAGGTGCTATTTCCTTTGGAAAGTATCCATGATTCAATTAAAATATGAAATGTACTTAGTTTATTAAACATAGCAGACCAAGGAAACAAAAAGACCGATATTTTGGTAAAAGCACATTAGAAACATTACCAATGATGCAGAGTCCTGGGAAGTGCTTTGACAATGACGAAACTATGCAGTGTTGAGCACTGCGGTCGGCTTGAGTCTGCAAATCATTGACACCCTTGTCAACGACACCAAGTTTCCCACTAGCAAGAACCTTACGAATAATAACCCCTGCTTTCGAAGCGACCGAAACGGACGATGCCATGAGCCTCATTATAACTGGTGCCTCCATTTCCTAATCAAGGTGTTTAATATAAAAACCAGACATTTAACATACTACGATACCACTCTTAAAACAGAACCAATGTGAATTTAGTATTTCAAGGACGGAAGCAATTAGCAGTAATCATTAATTAAAAGATGACATGATTAATTATAAACACATTAAAAAAGCTTTAACAACTTCAAAACTTGTAACGTAATGTTTAAATGCGTCTAGAAGGTAACAATGACATGAAACACGGTTCCCTGTTTAATGTTTTATCAAAATTAAAGTCGATTTTATAAATAAATACTACTTATTATTATCGGCAAAAAAGTTTATAAATTTTTTTATGTATCAACACTTTCGATCATGTTTGCGTGAAAACTAATAGTCACCTGATAACCAGTCCAGCTATGAGTCACAAACAGAAGCGAACGTGCAGGTCCGAGAATTCCATGTCGACAGTTTTAAAAAGGGCTCATAAAGGTAATGGAATCAGTTATTTGGTTCTTAGATTTGCATACTACCTTTGAGTTATAGTGAGTTAGGAGTGATCAAATATTTAATCTTTTTCTGCTTGATAACCCGCGTTTATTTCCTTGAACTATCGCGAACATCTATATTTTTACGCCAAATTAAAATAAAACGAATCTACTAATGAAAAAATTTTGGCATATGTACCTGCACAGAAATGTCCTTGCGTTGTTTTTTTACGATGTTATAGAAGTCTAGACTTATACCAACTCCACTTATTGGCGACAAAATTATTGACAATCTTCTTCAATTTATTAATCCGCTTAATGTTGACCTAGATTTTCGTTATACGACTTTACCGTGCTGGGACATTAAGGAAAGACTCTTAGAATTTTTCAAGATTCCAAACCATCTGTGCCCTGAGTCTGTATATATTTCACTTCCTCAAATTGGTCTTTCATGCGTTGGCTCCCGTTCGGAAAGACAAGTGGCTCCTCATGGAATTTCAACGATTGGAAGCCCTTCAGATTAAACTGGAAGGTCATTAGTTAAACAAGTTTGTGGCTCACCAACCCCTTACAGTTCTGGTCAAAAAGATTTCTACTCTTACATTAAAAAAAAAGAAATATTGAGGTCCAAATAATACTGAACGCTTGCAGTAAGCAAATATGCTTTGATTCATGGTAAGATGTGGAAAGAATTATTCCGGAGATGATCCCGCTCCCTCTAGATCCGACGTCATGCAGCAATGTTAATGTCACGGGCTCAAACAGGACTTTACAACAATAACCACAATAACTTAATTCCATAAAATTCTTTGCAAATGCTTAAGAAAAGTGGAGCGTTTTATGAACAGTTTTTCAAAAAGTGAGGACTCCGGTCAAGAATTTATGCTTTAAAAGAATTATCCCTAATTTTTCTCTTTCAAACAAAAGTGTTTTTGCAAAATCATTGATTACTAATCAGCATGTTTCGAATCCTGTTTAAGAAAAAGCGTACTTGGAGTGAAAGCACACTGGTCCTTTTTGTAAGAGCGAATAACCCCCTTCTGCATATTAGAGTCGACTAGTCTTTAACCAGAATAAATGAAAAGTCTAAGCTAAATAAGGGAACCACAAACAATCAGGTCTGAAGGCACAATTTCGAAGCCTTAAGCGGTATAAAACCAATAAAACAAAAATGAATAAAACTTAGCAAAGCGTTTTCGTAGAATTGCCTTAATTATAGCAACGTTGTAAACAGAAAGGAGTAAAGAGAATAAAAAGAGATCTCAGTATTACAAAGTAAGCTATCATGGGGAGTAAAAGTAATCTTCGCATGTTATGCAAAAAAAACAGGTCTACCCCTTCGAGTCTCTCTGGGGAGTTTCCCTTGCCGTCGTCTACGACCATTTTGCATTCTAAATATTGGCCAGTCTATGACATTTTATCTGTGTTCAATTGTTTTTAAGAGATTGCACTTGATGTTGTGTTTTTGAATGGATTAGATAGCAAATAATGCTGAACGCTTGGCTGCCGATTTGGCGTCTCTGCATATTTTCTTTTCCAGAGTGAATTTTGATGTCATCCACTGTCGAATCGAAGCTGACTATTGATGCAGGGGCTACATCTAATCAAATATAACCAATTTTGCATATCCCTACATCAAATAAATCGAATAATTTTGCCTGTGGAGTCTCAAGGCTTGGATTGCACAAAGGAAACATCAGGATTTTTGGCCACAACTCTTGACCCATGGGCGCATTAAACAACGATTGGTGATCTGAAAGGGCCTCATTTAGCTTTATGTGGCATAATATCTAATGATACCTTTCCCAGCCCTCGCGCTTGTGGCAGCGCCGTTTTAGCATGTCGACGAACCACTTTGTCTATTTGTTGGATTGCAGGTTATTATGTGGGATACGGATGTGGGCAATTGCGCAATGCTTCAGAAACCCAGATGTTACCGTGAAATGAATTAGGAGCTATGGTCAAAGACAACGGTCTCGGAAATCGCTTGTGGGTTGGAGAGTGTTTTTTTAACAATCTCCGGTGCTATTTGTAGGCGTTCCTAACAGGATTTGAAAAGCTTCATGGACGACAGACTAGTGTTTTGTAGCTAGAGCCGATGGCCTGCAGAAGTTTTGTTGAAATTAATGCCACAACTGGGGCACTAGTAGCTTTGATTAACTTCATTCTGCCAATGCTGGGGTGCCCAGTGTGAAATTATGGAAGGCCATGCAAACTAGCCGATGAAGGAATGACCATTCATTTTTTGAACGTTTAACGTTCCTCGCACAAAAGAATTTGTGTCTCAGAAAGAGAAGCAACAGTTATACTTCAAGTTAAGCCTTTTGTCATCTGCATTGAACGCGGTGAATGACCTCCCAAACTGTGAGGTTTGAGGATGCTACCAGTTTAACCCCAAACACCAAGACTATTAGAATATGGTGAAATCTGCTGTGTAACGCCTTCATATATTAAGGAAATATAAATGATGGCGACAATTTTAGTTGCTGGATTGCATTTACTGGTAAATAAAACATTCAAGGGTCGTCGCAAATGAAATTGATGTCAATTAAACCTTACTCTTCGAGCCACTCCAGGTATTGGAACTTAAGCTTTGTATTGGCTACATTACATACGTTTTTGAGGGTTATGCTGCAGAAGGTGACATTGCAATGCCTCATGCTATATTTTCGGGACCATCTTCCGCAAGCACCGGTAAAGATTTAAGGTAGCTCTGACCAAAGGCCGACCAAAGAAATGCAACTGTTTATCCAAGGTGAAAGTGATGTCTGAAGAAAGGTCTAATTGCAAGTTAACTAAAGGTCAATTGCAAAGGCCAGTTATGGACTATCACCATCGTTGAGCATTCCAATCGAAGATATATTATAGACTAAACAAGGCCATTATCAAGACAAACTATTTTGAACTTTAACGGTGGGAGCTTTGCATGCACTTGGTGGACAAAGTGACTAGCGATAATAGTCCTTTAGGTCACTACCTTGCACTTCTGACTGCGATTTTGTGTAAACGACCTAATTGTAACAAAGAGCTAGGTCCTTTGATGCCAACACACTGACAAAGAAGTGCCCTTTGCTTCCTTAAATTGCACCAGGCTGTCACACATTCAACTTTGAATGTCATGAGATGTTGCATTTAAATTTTAGATATTTGGCAGGCCACTAAACCGCGTTGACCGAGAACTAAATGTACCTCCAGATTGGACCATCAAAGTCATGCTAAAAGTTACCTTAATGCACTGTCATTTTCAATTTTATCAATCATCAATGAAAGCTTTAGCTAAAGTTTACCCAATTTAGGACTAGTTGAGGTTTACAACCATAAAATGTTGCATGCTGCTTATGAGAAGAGTAAAATAGCATTGATCCACCACTAGATTTTTTATGTTTTATAGACACTGAGTGGTGTAGATTTTCATCTGACTCTCCTATTACAGTACCGTATACTTAATACGAAGAGGCTTTCCTTAAATATACAAAATTCTTGAAGTTGTGAACAGTCTTGCCAACATTGGTCAAATTTCGGTGACTGTATGAAACATCATTGTAGAAGGGCAGCACAATCCCCTGTATCTTGGGATAACATTGAAGACTAATTATCAATCCAGGCTGCTTAGTATTCTGTAAATAAAATAATAAATAAGATAAAATGGTGTTTTGCAAAAAGTGGAAGGATTGTCACAGAACTATGGGTACCCGCCACCAGGTGATGCGAGTCGAAGGGCATAGTCCAGAGTTTAGCAGCATCCGGAGATTTGGCGTCGTCCGGAGAATTGTGGTAATAGGTCGCCAAACGTCAGTACAACGAAGGTCGATGTTTAGGACACCAGAAAGTTGATATTTGTCCAACGTCGGGGTTACCAATTGTTGTGGGCTTTAGAATGTGGTGTTGAACTACGCCGTGGCCACGGATTTAACCCTGGCACGATTACGCTTCCCTGATACCCGCGGTGAAGAAAATGATCGGAGAGGACGTGGATAAAACCGTTTACTTCAGAGCTTAACCACGTTGGCTTCATTGTGTCGTGTGCGGGGTTTGCGAGTGTGTATTTATGCCTCAGATGTGTGAGTCATACATAAGCTGACATCAAGACCAAGATGTGAGGATAACCCAGGATAAATATTAGTGCTAAAGTAAAGGGAGTTGAGGACCCGCGCAGCTGCCAACCTTTTGCTAAAGGGTAACTCTGTATCGGAGGTGGAGCAACCGGAATAAGGGTCTCGAATAAACACGATTCACGACAATTCAATGTAAGTCTTAAACCACCCTGGCTTGGTCCAAGTACATAAATTGCTTTCACTTTTCAAATACTATGGTGAATTAAGAAGGACGGAAATGTTGGTGACGCTAACATTTGTCAGTCTTCAACATTCTGATTTTATAATGTTGTTTGAGCGTAAAATATCTCTCTAAGCATACAAAGAAACTGCACTTTAGCAAAGGTAACCTATTTACAGTCAACACTTTATAGATAATCTTGTGACTAAATAGTGTAAGACCTAACCTGTCAATAGAATTCTGCTTTTGGTAATTTTATAATAACTGTTAAACAAAACTACAATATTAACCATGCATCTGCCACTGATAGATTTTACTTCTCTTTGGCGACTAGGTAGATAATTAAATTTCATTCAAGTTGAAATATTTACTACACAGAGTATTAATTTTGCGCAGTACCATAAATCCAAATATTACTTTTATTCTACGAGAAAAAGCCACTATATCACTAAGCCAGAAACCTAGGTTCCATTATGGAAAAATGCTAGGCTGTTTTAGAGCAGGTAGAAGCATGGTTATGTGAACAGATTACTGGGTTACACTGATTAGCTTTAAAAGATGTACCAATAATTTTAGCTTTGAAAGAGCTCATTTGAGGACATTTCTTGATTAAATTAGCAGTTATATTTGGCAAGTAAAGATTATAAC